>OZ025663.1:0-215000 GCA_964019335.1 Diplonema japonicum | reverse complement strand
TAAGGGGTGGGGGAGAAGGGAGGGGGGGTAATCATGGATTAAAAAAACATGTAAACAAAAGGCAAGACTCGCCTTTCTTCTTCTTTTTTTTTTTTCTTACTGATATCAAACTTATTTCAAATTATCTCACGACAGATGTAAAAGAGGAACTGATAACATTTACTTGTTATAACATCCACTATCCCCCCTCTTTTTTTTTTTTCTTTCTCTTTTTTGTTCGGACAAAGCTTGGGACTCGTTCTTTGTAAACATTTCACATCACATTTATTTTTTTGGGGGTGTTTTTTGTTGTACTTTTATCCTGATACCCTCAACACTCCCCTTCAAAGGTAGAGAAAGGATGGGGCTTCTGGGTACAGTATGTGTGGAAAGAAGAAAAAGAAAAATGAGAAATGCTCTGTGACAGACAGGAAAGTAAAAGAAAACATCTTTTGTAAAATCTTTTTGTGCCCTCGCAATTTTTACCCACCCGCTTCTAAGTATTTTTTTTTTGTTTTTTTTTGTTCTTCATCTTCTTTTTCATTTCTGCTCATCTTTTTTTAATTATTTTTTTTTTTTCTTGAACTATTTTTTTTTTTCTTCCCCGTCACCACCATGGGATCTCTGGAGATGAATTTAAAAAAAAAAAAAAAAAAAAAAAAAACTCCCCTCTTCATAAAGGTGTTGCGTAAAAAAAAGGGAAAAAAAAAAAAAAAAAAAAAAAAGGAAAAAAGAAAAACAATGGCACAAAGGGGTAAACAATAAAAAAAAAAAAAAAAAAATGACAAAGAAAAAAAAAAAGAAAAAAAGAGGGGGTGGAGCGGCCCGAAACTTGCGCCACTAACCTCAATACTTCTTCATTGGTATCATTATTCCTTCTTTCGGGCTTGAGGGCTGTCAGCGCACCTTAGGGGGAGGGGAAAAAAAACTCTAGGCAGGTAGAAGAGAAAAGAAAAAAGAAGAACACTCAGTACCAGAAGAGGGGCTGGGGGAAGGGTGGGGAACAGGGAAGGAGAAAGCACGCGGAGGGGTACGGTAAAATAGAAAAAAAAAAAAAAAGAAAAAAAAAAAAAAAGGGAGAAGGGGCTCTCGCGTACTCCCTTCCTTTTTGTTACTATTCGTTTCTTCAGGTTCCCGATCCACCTTTGCGGCAGTCTCCATGTGAGGGGGAGGGGGAGGAGGAGGAGGAGGAGGGGAAGAAAGTAAATATGGGAGCTTTGATAACACAATTCGTAAAAATAAAAAGGGGGGCCAGAGATCACTGGGGGGGGGGGGGGGGTGAAGAGGAGATTGGGCTTACTTTTTTTTTTTTTTTTTTGAATAGAGCTGGCCGATAAAAATAGAAAACAGAAAAAAAAAAAAGAGAAAACAAAAAAAAAGAAAGAAAGAAAGAAAAAGACTTTTTTTTTTAATTATTATTTTCGTTCATTTTTTTTAAAATTAAAATTTTCTCAAGTACACGGAGCAACTTTTTTTTTTTTATACTGATATTTGTCAATTTTCCTTTCTTTCTTTCTCTTTTTTTCTTTTTTAAATTCCAGGATTAAAAAAAAAAAAAGTTTGGTTTCTGATTACCTAGGCCGATGCTTTTCTTTTTCCTTTTTTTTTTTCCCTTCCCTATTATCTTTTCCCTCTGTTTTTCTTTAGAGGAGGGCAGCCATCTCCTCTGTTTTTTCTCACTTAATTTTTTTTTTCTTCTTCCTATCCCTCCTCTCCCTCCTCTTTTTTTTTTTGTTCGTTTTCACAAAAAAGAAAAAACTTTTTTTTTTATTTCTACATCTTAAAAAAGAAAAAAAAAAAAAAACTCCCCCCTCTAGTTAACCTCTTTCTTCTCCAATGCCTCGTCCTCCTCATGAGTAGGCTCAGTCGAGGGCAGGTCATGAGTGGCCGCAGCAGGGAGCGGGCTAGGCCCGAAAAGACACAGCAAAATGGGGAGCGGCACAAAGGCATAGAAGAGCGAGACGGCAATCATGACGGAGTACAGGTAGAAGAAGTACTTCTTGAAGAATGGCGTCTCGTTGAAAGAAAGAACGATAACGGCCATGAAGGAGGTGAAGGCACCATCGAACACAGGGATCGACATCTCAGAGAGCGCGTACATAATCCTCTCCCGCTGCTGGTCACCACGCCTCATGAGGGGGTCCGTCGGGCGGGTAACAAGGAAAGCACGGCAGATGTGCACACACAGCTCCACGTTGATCCCAACACCGAAGGCCAGCGACAACATAGACACACCGTTCAGTTCCAAGTCAAGCATCCTCACACACCCAACAATGGTGGTCACAGACATCCCGATCACAATTGTCTGGATGAGCGCCAGGGACGCAGAGGCCATCAGAACAGCAGTCAGGATGAACGATCCGCACACTGCAATGATCAACATGGTTCTCAGGTTCTCCCTTGTGAACCTGTACTGCTCTGCGTACAGGTATGACTGTCCCCATGCGAAGATCGGCAGCCCTGTCTTGTCCAAGAGGTCTCTCGTCTCCGCCATCGCCTTCAACGTGTTCTCCACGTCCGCCTGCTCAATGGGCGAGTTCGCCACCGGCAAGTTCCACCCCCTAATCCTGGGGTTTGTGTTTTGCGCCTCCATCGTCAGCTGCACCTGGTCGCCGTAGGACGCGATGGCCCCGTACCCGTAGGACACCTTTGCGAAGGCGGACGTTCCAAGTGCTTTGAAGATATCGCCGAAGGTTGCAACCGACGACTCGACCTGCTGGCAGGTGATGGGCTGGATGTTGTGCGGCGGCGACCCCACACCGTTGGGGCACGTCGGGAAGTACTTAGGGTCCTTGAAGTTGATCGCGGGGACAGTCCCGTTCTCAAGGCAGGTCTTCTCACCAAGCAACAGCGCAAGAAGGTCGTAGTACATGTCAGGGTTGATCGTGCAGTCCACAGGGAAGTTCCTGAAGAAGAGCGGGCTGTACCACGGGAAGGGAGGGACCGTGGGGTTCGACAGGTACGCGGGGTAGCACTCGCAGCTGTTGTTGGGGTCCTGAGCACCGGGGTACTGCAGCGCGTAGGCCCTGAAGACCTGTGTCCATGCGGCACCCTGGATCAAGAAGGTGGGCTCGGCGTAGTCGAGGGTACCATTGATGCCGAAGGCGTTGACCTTGTTAGCGAGGTCTTTGTTGATGACGGTGTTGAGCTTGATCTGGTTCTCCCTTGTGTGCCAGTCGCCGCCACGTCCCACGATGTAGTTGATCTGCGTTGTGTAGTAGTCGTGGCGGATGTCGAGGTATGTCTTGTGCTGCGAGTCGTTCTCGATGAACTCCCTGAGCGGCAGCCCCAATGTGATCTTGTGCGCACCGTAGACACCCACACCGAACACTCCGAGCGTGATGGCAAGACCGATCGCCTGGCCACTGAACTTAGTCACAACAGGCTTCATGAGGAGCTCAGTGGCGACCTTCGACAGGTGAGTCTTCTTGGGCTCTCCGGCGTGCTCCCTCACCATGCATGGGACGACGTCGTAGCGTCCGTTGCGCACCCTCCTGGCGTCGATGGCAAGCATACCACCGAAGGCGAACAGGACCATGACGAAGTTGAAGACAACGTTGACACCCGACTGGATGGCGAAGTCGATCACGGCTTTCACGGGGATCGACGCACCCAGGAAGAACACGAAGGCGTTGATGGTGGTCGTGGCGCAGACGGAAGGCCCGGCGTGTGCGAAGCACTGCTTCATCCTGTGAGTCACGCTCACCGAAGTGTCCTCATCGAAGTAGTGCAGCAGCACAAACATGTCATCAATACCAAGACCCATACCCACGTAAGGCAGCACCTGCAGCGTAAGGATGTTGAAGTCCACCTCGCACAGGGCAGTGAAGCCAAGGGTCCCGATGATGGCCATGGCGACGGTCATCACACCGTACAAACCAAGCAGCAGCCTCGATGACACGAAGTCCAACCTGAACAAGAATCCCCACACAACGACAAGCAGCAGCACAAGACCGATGATGACGTAGGTCTGGTTCTTGACGGACGCGTCCTTCACAATGTCGAGAACGTGCCACTGCGACAACCACGAGATCTCGCTGAGGTGCATCTTGTTGTTGACGGTGGGCATGAGCTGGTCGAAGCCGGATTCCCAACCCTCAATGATGTCGAAGGCCTGCTCCTCGGTGATTGTCTCGGGGAACCCGAACTGCCTGTAGAACTGCGCAGACGTCTCGTGCTTCATGATGTAGTTGTTGTACTGTAGTGTGGTGTAATGGTGTGCGGTCGACATACATGGTCGGCGAAGTCATCGGCTGTGTTGACAGGGTAGAGCATCTTGTACGAAGACACGTGGTTGATGAGCCCGTCGGTGCCGTACCTAGGGCCACCGATGGTGTAACCCTTGGAGTTGTAGGTTCCCTGCCAGACGGCGCAAGGGGCAGTCAATGTCGCGTTGTACGCAGCCTGGTCGGTGTAGGAGACAGGGTGGTTGCGAGCCCAACCGAGGAGCGCGAGGACACCAGTCTGCTGAGAGCGGGGGTGCTCAGCGAAGCAGTCCATCGGTGTCTGCAGCTTGGAGCATGGGGCACGGGCAGCACTGAGTCGGCTAGTCTGGACACCGTTCTTGGGATCGACAGGCGCCTTGACCTCAACGCAGAGCTCCCTCCATCCCCAGTCAACTCCAAGGTAGTTGAAGGTGTAGGCACTCTTCTGTTGGTTGCTGGGCATGATACCCATCTGGTCCTGGTACATGCAAACACCGGTCTCAAGGTCCCAACCGCAAAGGGGTTTAGTGGTGTCGTCACAAGTAGATTGGTTGAGCCCAGCACACCCACCAAGGATCTCCAAGAAGGGGTTCCTGCTGGGCCGCATGTCGAGGATGGCACCATCGATGTCGTAGTTCTCCGCCATGTGCGCTGTGGTCATCATGTTGCCGTCCTGGTACTGCGCATCAAGGTGGTCCTTGGGGACCGTCTGGATACCGATGGAACGGGTCAGGTCACTGTTGGTGGGTAGAAGAAAAAAATAAATAAATATACCCGAATATCGAAGTGTAGAAGTCGTCCTCACCCTCAAGTCTGCTGCCCTCCTGCACCCAAAGCTTCACCGGGTTGACCTCAATGTGCACGTTGTAGATACCCCATGCAAAGGCGATCATCAGCAGCCACGGGACAGCCTTGAATAATAAAGTAAAGTTGTTTTCTTTTCCCCTTTTATTTTGTGTCATACAATAAAGGGAAGAGGATCTCTCGCGATCGCACCCCCCAGGGCCGCAAACGCATCAGACTGCACCGTGGACACCTTCAGGCGGATGTGATCTGTGTTGGGATTTTTTTTTTTTTTTTTTTTTTTTTTTTTTTAAATGTATTCCTCATACCCAGTGTGCTCAGCACATTCGAGTCTTCACTTTTTGAAGTTTCCTCCTCCTGAGTAGGCTTCTCAGGTTCTTTTGTCTCAGACATTTTTGGTTCCTCCTCTTTTCTTTGTAATAGTTCCTTTTTTTTTTTTTCCCTTCGTATTCCCCCCAAACTCTCTTTAGAAAAAAAAGAAAAAAAAGAAAGAAAGAAAAAAAAAAAAGGGAAAAAGAAAAGGTGTAAACCTTTCTGACCCACACATCTTCAGCTTCCGTAGAACTGATGGTAATGATATGTGGCGCCATTCGGTACGCTGATGACAGGCCCTGGTTGTTCCCTCTTTGGAGCAGGCCTACGGGGGACCTTCGGGTGTGTGAACCTTGGTATGGGCTGCATGTTTGACGTTGAGATCTGCTTAGCAAAGTGAGCAGCGTTGAGGTGAACCAAGTCAGAGAGGGTGATGCTTTGGATTTCCTGCTCTTGGTGTATTTTTTCAAGGGTGCGTCTGTTGGACTCCCTCTCTGCCTCACGTGCAATGGCTTCTTCCATATCAAGAGAGTCGCTGGGGCGTCGTCTTGTCTTCAGAAAGTGTTTCTGCCTCCGTACCACCTCTTCCACCGCTTCCATGAACTCTACATCGGAAAGTGTTTCAGCCAGCGAGACCCCTTCCCTCACGAAAGATTGCTTTTTAACAACCGGTGCTGATGATGGTGGTGTTGGTTCTACGAAACTTACTTTTCTGTTCAGTTTTCGGCGCAGTTTTGAGTCGAGGTGACCCGCTCTCATGATGATGCGTCGCTTCAGTTGTGTGGCTGGCCGCACGCATTCGCTTGGCCGCTTCTCGATTAGGTACGCTGTGCTGCTGTCGCAAATCTTCGCTTTTTTTCGTTGTTTCTCGAGAAAGCCTTTTTTGGGAACTTGCAGATCCTCTTTCAGATCGGGTGAACCAAATAGCAACATGTTATCTGCGATTAACGGTACCTGCTGTGGACACCCACGTTGAATTGACCCTCGCAAACCTGTCGAGTTCCGTGGCGACGGCCTGCTTGCAGGCAGGGTGTCATGCGTTTCAGTGGGTTTGGGTGCAACCGGTTCCTTCAACGAATCTTCATGATGTTGTAACAGTGTAGCGAAGATCGACGGGTTTGTGGTTTGTATGCCCAACTTGTTGACGGTAACCATCAAAGAATCGATAAGAACGGACCGTGAGTGCGCCAGATACTTCGATACAAGCTTCGCCAACGGTGCCTTGAAGTGAAACATGGGTTTCACTAACCTTAACGCAGCAATTTTATTCCTCCAAGGGGTCACCAGATCGTACCTTGTTTGCTCATTCGTCATATTTTCCATCTGCCATTCTAAACGCTTGCTGGCGTACTCCAAATTTCTCGACCACTCTATCCAAGATTGTCTGTACTTTTTCCGTTCGTCTATAAAGATCAGTTGCAAGCCCAGTATTTTCATCTCTTTTGTGGGTTTTGTTGACTTCCATAACCGGGCGATCTCGTCCTCTGTGCATTGGGCCTCTTCAGCCACTGTTTCCTCGTAAACTCGAGACACGGCGTGCTGGCGGTTTCGCACGATCTTTCTTGCAAATCTTTGCAGCCGTTTTGCAGAACAGATATACCTTTTTATCGCCACCTTCACGAAGGATGTTGAGTGGATCACACACGTCAACAGCTTCCGGATGCCATCTATGTCATCTGGGGGGGTGAACTGCATGTTGTGGAGCACCGTCTCGGTGCTACGTGTCGTCGACATCATTTTTGTATTCTTTTTTTTTAATTTCCACCTTTCAATGGTTCTACTACATCCAGCAGGAAAAAAATATCTTTCTTAAAAAAAAGAGGGGGGGAGGGTTATCCCTGTGGGAACACAGAGAAGAAGAAAAAAAAAAAAAGAACCAGAATAGTTAGTTTTAAAAAAAGGATAAATAACAGTTTATTGAATATTGACATTAAGCGAGGTGACTGCAGCAGGTGTATCGTCGTCTACCTGCCCTCCCAAAGACCTGACCTGGTCACGGAGGAGTGCGGCCTCCAGCTTCTCCTGGATAAGATCATCGTTGAGCTTCACCTTGAGTTCTTCGTACGTCGACATAATGGTGGTGTTGGAATCCCCCAGGGCACGGTTAACTTGCTTAACTTCAAGGAGGAGGAGGAGAAGGGCCTTTTTCTTGGAAACGGGTAGGTTTTCGATGAGCGCGTGGACACGGCGGACCAGCTCCCGTCGACGGCCGGATAGTTCTGGCTTTACAATGCTGGTGTTAGAAGTGGCATTCAACAGATCTTCCTTGGCAGGGCTTCCTGCTTGGAGGAGCGACGACGTGGCTTGTGTGATTTGTTCAGTAAGCTTGTCGCTGACTTCCTTTAACATGTTGTTTCCTGCAACGACAGGATTAATATTGGCAGAAGGCTGTTTCACCCGAGTCAGCCTCATGGGGTTGTTGACCTTCTCCGCGATTTCCTGCAGCAACACGTGAAGCTGTGCGATGCTGCCGTCCCTTTCCACGAGGTACTTCTTGATCAACGCGTCGCGAAGCGAGATCT
The DNA here is from genome assembly GCA_964019335.1 of Diplonema japonicum. NCBI lineage: Eukaryota > Euglenozoa > Diplonemea > Diplonemida > Diplonemidae > Diplonema > Diplonema japonicum. Next base: position 207,178 of record OZ025663.1, on the reverse strand, counting down.
TCTCTGTTTTTTCCTTCACTAACCTGTTGTTCTCGTGCTGTGATGTGACAAGGGCTTCCGTGAGTGCCAAGACCTTCTGTTTTAAAAGGATTGTGCCGGACGCTTCTTTGTCGTCAGCCTTCTTCTGCGCAGTGGGGTCTCTTCCTGTTTTCTTGTTCCGCTCTCCTCCCACTGCTGTTCGAAGCATCAATCTCGTTGGAGGACACGATTTGCACCTTCGCAACATCCTCCTGTTCATTAAGGGATGTCTGGGAATCTGACCGAGTTCGTTATCTGGTTGCCGTGTGCCGGTTTTATCATCGTCGGGCTTCTCCCTTCTCGTCAGCTCGGAATTGAGGTATTTGTTTTCAACTTCTAAAAGTGAATTTCGTTTGTACAGTTTTTTGATGAGTTCCTCGGCCGTCCTGAGCTTGTCTTTTGTCGTGTCCCCTTCAGTAGGTGCCCGCTTGTCCTCCTCCTTCTTCGGCAGGTACCCTGGTTCAAACGGCGGTGGTGTCGTTACGTTAAAGCTCCCCACTGCGTCTCCGCTGTAGTTCGCATCGATGTACTTCAAATAATCCCCAAAGAGGAACTTTGACCTGTATATAGCCTTTAGTTCAGTGGTGCTTTCTTGGATCAGGTCCGATAGCTCTATTTTGTGCTCGGCAGCGATCACACCTTTTGTGTCCAACTGGCTGTATTTATTCTGCACCATAGTGCGCTTCGGATTAGGGAACGGTGTGTTCGCAGCCGCGGCCACTAGCGGGTTCGCCGACATCGCCATGCTTACCTTATTCTTCCCCACCTGCACGTAAACTTTTTTTTTTTTTTTTTTTTTCAATTGCACGATTCAATATTGTCGGGAAAGAAAAACAAAAAAAGGTCGATTAAACTGAACGAAGAAGAAACAAACAAATAAGAACATCCCCTTCCCTCCCCCTGGAAAGGGGGGATCGATTTTTTTTTTTTTTTTTTTTTTTTTTTTTTTTTTTTTTTCCCTCCTTCTCTCCCTCGTTTTCAGGCACGGAGCTCCACACGTGCGATGTTGGACTCGGGACGGGACGCAGCAGCGTTCGGGATTTTAAGAATGAAAGCAAAGTGCCACCCAGTGTCAAAAAAGGGGCTGAACGACGAGGGTCTGTGCAGGTAGCAAACAGGGACCGTTGTGGGGGTACCGTCGTCAATGTAAACAGGGAGCGACGGTGGTGAAAGGCGGAAAATGAGGCGGTAAGGAACACCAATGAGGACAGCCTGGGAACAAGGAGAGTCGACTGTACCATTAAAGGAGGAGGCGAAGCGCAGAGGGGTTGTACTGGTGTTTTGAAATCCGCTTTCATTGGAGACCAACCCGAAGTGCGCAACAGACCCCTCCACGCCATGTACTGTAAAACCAACCATGACCTCTGTTGTGGGGTCCAGAGGCAGCTCGTTGCTCAGCGCGTAGATTTCATCGCCCGCATCTGGCGGGCCGTATTCCATGTACCTGGCCTCCATCCCTCCGTACCCTATCACCATCGACTTGTGGTGGTAAGCGGTACCCGATTCGAAATATACCATCATGTGTGAACCCTTTTTGCACGCCATCTCTTCGCATACTTTTTGTAAGTACTTTGAGCTCCCTTGCATCGCGCCCCCCCACCCCACTCCGTCTTGGCTTGACTTGTCGTAGTTAATCTCACACGCTGTTTCGTTTGTGCAGCTTGGCGGGCTGAGCAGCATGCACGGCCCTGGGTCCCTCAGTTCGTCACCACATGTTATCCATCTGCAATATTTTGCTATTTTCAGCTTGCATGACTCTTCTACCTCGAACGCGCCGATCCACCTCCACCCAACAGCGTGTCGCTCCTTGAGGCAGATGTGCACTGGGAACATTGGTTTGTGTACCACCATCGGATCACTCACAAGCAGCGCGTCGGACGGCCCTTGCACTGTGGTCACATCGCACACGTCCATCCAGCACATTCCTTTTGAGTACATCCCTCTATGTGAAATACATGTCGCTGCCAAAGTCCGGACACCCACCCTCGCCAACGGTACTGTTAAGCACTGTCCTATACCGTGCAGTGTGTAGCCGTAGGTTAGCCTGCATGATGGACCGAAGCAGGTGAGTGGATCGTATTTCGCTGTGCAGAATTGTATGTTGCACTTCTTCGACCAGGGGTGGTACTCGCCGTTTATCGCAGCACAGTCATCGGCAGTCTTGGCTGTGACAGAGCCATGCGACACAGGCAACGTGTTGTTGTCGATGCACATCACCATCAGATTCGAGCTGTTGTCGGGGACACGGCTTGCATTGACGAGATAGTATGTCAGCGTTGCATTTCCACGACCTTTAACAGCATCGAACAGCAGCGGGCCGTAGCTGTGGTCAGCTTCTGGGGCAGCGGGGTTCCCGAACAGCATTACCCCTGCCCAGGTGTGGAGTTCAACCTCGTTCTGCGCGGTAGAGCTATTTGTGGACGAGCAGTCGTAGGTATCCAGCAGCTTGACATACGACCCGTCCTGCACGGTGCCCGACACCACAACGTTGAACCATGCCTTGCTCTCAGGGGTGTAGGGCACAGTGGCGCCGTAGACGAACGTCCCGGGTGTGACCTGAAAGGTGGCACCACCTTCCACCCCGTCATGATAACCTTGCTCCTCAAACCCAGCGCTGCTATTGTACACACCGAGACACGCATAATACCACCCAGTGAGGGTCACACCCACATCGAATCTGCACACTACCGTGCCATCGACTATTTGGGTGCTGTCGGCTACCTGTCCTGAATAAGTACACGCTTTGATGCCATCTGCTACCAGCGATACACGACACGAGGCGGTGCTTACATTCGTCAAAGCGTTCCCCAAGAGCGTCAGCTCGAACGGCATATTTATATTGACGACGCTTGGTGTGGGCACTGCACGGTGCAGGGCGGGTTCCGGGATGTAGAACGACGCATGTGCATCCCATTCTTCGTCAGCGAAGGATCTGAAGCACGACCAGTACCTCCCAGACTCAAGCACCCTCACAGCTGTCGCGTACCTCTTGTCAGGAGTCAGTCTGTATCCCACCCCTTGTTCAGGTACCACATCAGTCGCCACGTCGGAGGTAGCAGTCACTATCTTCCTGCAGTATTTGTCCTCTGCAATGCCCAGATACACACCCTCTAAGTTGAACCCCTCTACAGTGATCTTGTATTCCCCGCCGCCCCCTATGCCGCGCTCCAGCCACACGAACGGTTTCACGCCTGAAGGCATCACCTCCATCAGCCCAGAGATGGCGAACAGATTTCCTTGAAGATCTTGCAGGCACACCTGCATTCCTCCAGCTTCATTGATGTACGGCACCACAAAGACAGGGTGGCCCACGGAGTCCACACCCGCCTGCTCTACGTTTTCAACCCCGTCATCGCCCAGCAAGATGCTGTCGCCCACGTAGCACTCGCCGGGTGTTTTTGTGAAGAAAACCGTCTCACCACTGACGCCTTGCCTGCAGTACAGCACCAACGTGAAATTCACCCCCACTGGTGCCTGCTTGGGGAGATAATTATCGCCTAGACACGTCTCGTCTGCCAGGTGAGGACTCAGTGTTTCGGTTTCGGACATGGTAGGGGACATGGATTCCGTTAAAGTGATAGAATAGGTGTGCGTCGGTGTGGGGTTTAGTGTGGGGGTCAAGGTCTGCGTCTGCGTGCCTGTGGGCACTGTGTACGTGATTGAGAGAGTGGGCACTGTTAACGTCAGCGACGACGTCAGTGTCGGGAGTGTGCTAGTGGCTGTTCCTGTCCCGGTGATGGTGCTCGTTGCTGTGATCAGACTGAACGTAGCAGTACTTGTTGGGAGACTGGCACTCACACTTTCTGTAGCAGAGGGCAGCGATAGGGTTAGAGTCTGTGATGACGTGTGACTCTCCGTGTCAGTCAGACTGGCGGTGTCCGTTTGACTCAAACTGGATGTGAAACTCTCACTGGCAGTGGGCAGCGTCAGAGTGGTGCTCATTGTCTCGGTGAAAGTTTCCGAAGCTGAAGCAGATGCCGTGGGCAGTGTCAAGGAAACTGTTGATGTCCACGACGCTGACAGGGACTCGGAGAGGGTGGCGGTGCTGCTGTGCGACATGGACGCCGTGCCAGTGGGCAGGGAGACTGTCACAGTGGCCGTGGCAGAGCCTGTAGGCAGGGATACTGTTGACGAGACAGTCGAAGTGGCCGATTGTGATCCTGATATTGAGCTTGTGAGTGAGGCAGTGTGGCTATAGGACATAGTGCCCGTCGGGAGGGTTATCGATATGGTTGGCATGGTGAGGGACACTGTGGAGGACAACGAGTGGGTTATTGTGTCGGTGGCGCTTGCTGTGGGTAAGGTCAGAGTCAGGGAGGCGGATAGGGAATCGGTAAAACTGGTGCTCGCAGTGCCCGTAGGCAACGTGAAGGTCACAGATGCAGTTCCCGTCGCCGTGGGGAGCGTCATGCTGGCACTACCTGTTGCTGTTCCTGTAGGCACTGTAAATGTGATGGAGTCCGATAAGGACTGCGTTTCAGACAAGGACTGCGTTGCAGACTCGGATAATGACACGGATGCAGTGCCCGTCACCGTAGGGAGCGTCATGCTAATGCTACCTGTTGCTGTTCCTGTAGGCACTGTAAATGTGATGGAGTCCGATAAGGACCGCGTTTCGGACAAGGACCGCGTCGCAGACTCGGATAATGACACAGATGCAGTGCCGGTGGACGTAGGAAGCGTCATGCTGGCACTACCTGTTGCTGTTCCCGTGGGCACTGTGAATGTGATGGAGTCCGAGAGGGACCACGTTGCGGACTCAGAAAATGACGAAGATGCAGTGCCAGTCGACGTAGGGAGCGTTATGCTAATACTATCTGTTGCTGTTCCCGTGGGCACTGTAAATGTGACGGAGTTCGAGAGGGACCACGTTGCGGACAAGGACTGTGTTGCAGACTCGGTTAATGACGAAGATGCAGTGCCAGTCGACGTAGGGAGCGTTATGCTAATACTATCTGTTGCTGTTCCTGTGGGCACTGTAAATGTGATGGAGTTCGAGAGGGACCACGTTGCGGACAAGGACTGTGTTGCAGACTCGGATAATGACGAAGATGCAGTGCCAGTCGACGTAGGGAGCGTTATGCTGGCACTGTAAGTGAATGTTTCCGTGAAGGTAGGGAGTGTCAGGCTACCAGTAATAGTGGCACTTGGCAAGCTAAGACTAATAGTCTCTGTCAAGGTCATCGTCTTTGTCACACCCACAGCAGTCATGTAGAGACATAGTGTGGCATGTAAGAACATGCCCTCCCCTCCTCTTAGCACCTGGAAGATTATTTTCTTTTCGAAAGCAAAGTAAAGAAATGAAGGGGGGGGGGGGGGAAAGGGGAACTGTTACGAATATATAAAAAAAAAAGGGATACACTGCTCATCGGCCCCTCTCCCCCATAAAAAAAAGAAAAACTGACACTTTTTTTTTTAATAGTTTAGTTTCATTGTCCCTTTTCACCTCCTCATTGCATCGTCGATGTCTATTAATTCCGCCTCTCCATCCGAATCGCTGTCGGTTTCGAGGGCTGACTTATTACTCGTCATGATGAATGCACAGTCTGTGAACAGAATCTCCTAGATTGGGAAGAGAAAAAAAGTTTTGTTTTGTCCCCCCCCCCGTTGATCGTTGATACCTTAGCAATTTCGCTTTGGGTACCTTTTTCGATCGCTTGTAACAGCCGGCAGGGCCTGGTGGTCTTCAAAACCGTATAAGGGTTTTCAGTGAGCCCAACGCACAAGTTGGCAGCCTCCCACTCGGCGAATTGAGCACCTGGTATTACTAAATCAGGGATATCAATACTGATCTCAGCGAACTTGGCAACCTTTTTTTTTCTTTTTTTTCCCCTAGAATCCACACACCTCTTCTTCTGATGGTATCTTATACATGATGATTTCTTTTAATATATGTTCCTGCAGGGCAGGGGCAGCAACACCTTCGTAGCTGACGAGATCCTTCAGCGCGGCATGGAAATTGGCTTCGTTCCCCTTCAGCAGTGCAACGACACCGTTCATGACGGTGCTGAACGGCTCCTTGAAGGTGCCTGATGACGCAACCTCAAGAGCCTTGTCTGCCTTGTCGTGCTTCAACAGCAGGTTGATGTAGAACAGCGTAGCGATGCCGTGCCATTGAGGGTCCTTCACGACCGTCGACTCCTTCTCGATAATGCGCTCGTAGAGCTCAAAAGAGTCGAACCCGATGACAGGGCTCTGCCCCCCTTCGAAGAGATCCGATAGCTCTTTGAACAAAGCAAGCCTGTTTGGGTTGTCTTTGAGGCTTTTTGTCAGGTATCTCGTTGCAGACTCCACATCTCCCGCAGCAACAAGGTACTGCGAGTAATTGATGATCAATGAATCCCGTACATTCTGATCCTTGAAAGTGTGGCTTTCAAGGAAACGGGTGAAATGATTGATAACCCTCTCGTCACGTGTCACAAAGATATCTTCCCAGTCGATGCTTAATGGCATGCCTGATGCAAGCATCCATATTTTATTGATGCTGGTTGGGTATACCCCGCCGCACACTGCTGCGTACAGAACGGGCATTGCTGCGAAATGTCGCGGAGCCAGGACCTTCTCCACATTGACGATCTTGCCTGATAGCATGCCTTCTAGGAACATCACCTGCGACCCGCAGCATCTTCTGAAGAACAACCCCAGCAGAATCAGGGAAAACGTTGTCTGCGACGATTCGACTCCCAGACTCGGTGCATTGCTCAACCCCTTTGCAATTACGTTGAGGATGGCAGTCATCACAACTTCTTTCGGCTGCTTCAATTCGTTCCTCGACAGAGCCTCGATGTACAGCACGTATATTGACAGGCATCCTGGAAACACTTGCATCGCGTGCTCGAAGTCAAGGAACGCAGGAAGCGTCTCCTGCAGACGAGGCTCGAAGCTGTGCAGCATGACGTTCCTCGTTGTAAGTTTTGGAAGACGCGACACCATCACCGCAAGCTTCGCAACTGTGAACGCCTCTTCCAAACCCGGCGGGGCTTCGTTTGCCTTGACGCACTCTTGCTCGAAAAGCGTAAGATGTTCCTTGTCGCACAGCTTCACAAGATCTAAAAGAAGTGCAGCCTCATCAGGTTCCCTTTTGCTAGGCACTCCCGAATTGTTGCTGTTCCCCACCTCCTTCGAGAGAGGGGGCTTCCCTGCACCAAGCAGCTTGTTTTCTTCAGCCCACCTCATGATCTTCGCAAGCATCTCTCTCATCTTCAAGTTGTTCTGATCGTCGTTCCTGACCTCGTTGTAGAGTTCCATGTACTGCTTCTCTAGACCTTCAAACTGTACCTTCAGGTCGTAGTCCCTGTCAAGTTCCTTCTGCACCCCAACAGCTTGGAGCACACTACGGCAGGCTGCAGCCTCGCCTGCGCTGTGTCCTTTGTCATGGATGTAAGTGCACTTTTCCAAGTTGCACTTCTGCGGCCACACGTCGTAACCACACTGAACGCGGGCCCTCTCTGTCTGCCGGATTTGTTTGTCGGCGTAAACCCATTCTGGCATCCAGTTTGCGGTGAAGGCGGACACGTTCTGCATGCGCTTCGACGCTGCCAAGCGGAAGGTGTAAACGGGCTTGCTGATGATGCCCCAGGCAAGCTTTGCTCTGGATAACCTGCAAGGGCTTCGTAGTGCGTCAGACAGACAGGCAAGCTTCTCGTCCCTCACCGTATTGCTCTTCAGGGATTCTTTAATAAGCGACAGAGAAGCCTTTTCCGCGAGCCCCTGTTCTGACCCGGTGCCGTGGAGGAGCTCACGGAGCTCGGACCACAGTTCTGTTTTCTTCTGCTCCATCTCGCGGAGCTCCCTAACCTTCGGGTCCTGGTTCTCTGCTGCCTTGTAAGAGCCGATCAAGAACGAAAGCCCTGTGCTGGTGCTTTCAGTTGAAACTGATATGGCAGCGATCGCCGTGACGGAAGCACAACAGGCACTGAACAACATGTTCTTGTGGTAACTAGCGTCCGGCAAGAAAAGGGAGTCGATAACAGAGCTGTAGCAAGAGGGACGCATGGCCTTCCCCTTCCAGTCAGGTGTGCCCAGCTTCTCCGACAGACTGTAGTGAGGGCTGAAGTCTTGAAAGTCGGGGATCTCAAAGTCAACGTTCGTCGCCACTGTCAAGGTGCGTCTCCTTTTCACCTGGTTGGGCATGTTCTTGGCACCACCGTCTCTCTTCCTCATCAGTTCGTTCAACTGGTTCTCCAGCATTCTCTTTTGCAGCTGCCCTGACACCAAACTCACCAATTTCGTAGTCCTCCCAGACACCCCCTCATCCTGACTCTTCACGCCATTCCCGAGGTCCACGTGTTTCGTCCTTGTCTTTCCATCCCCGGGTACAAACAGCAGCTCTTGCATACCTTCTAATGACAGTTAAAACAAATAAAAAAGTAAAAAGCAAGGGAAAGAAATAAAAACTGAAAGGGGTTGGGTTTCTATGGGTGCCGATAAACTCTAAATGCCTTTTAGAAAAGGCGAAATCGATATCTAATTCTATAGCTTAGAAGCGTCGCATTGGCTGCATTTCACGTATTGTGAGGGCGGACTGGAGGGAGGGCTTGGCGGTGTGGCCGTGTAGGGGCGGACGGGTGGGGGCTTTGCGGGGTTTAGGCGTGGGAGGGGATGTGTGGGGAGAGCGCATGATATTCGCCGACGTGACGGCGGCATTGGTGCCGCGAGGCATAGCCTGCACGACAGGCTGTGATTGCGTCACGTGACTGACAGAGTGCAGCTGAGACCTTTGCAACGGTGCGGTATTCATGGGATCCACGTATTGGCACGTGGTGTCCTCTGAGGGCGCCTCTATGGGCGTGGCAGAAATGGACCCTGGTGTGTCCTCGCTGATCTGACTGTCGCTTTCTGTGGTCTTCATGACTTGCATGGCCTCAAGGTTCAAGGCACAGACACCCCTCATAAATGCTATTTTAAGCCGTTCTTCGAGTGCACCTCGGTGCTGACTCTCGATCTCCAGCTGCCTCTTCAGCTCGTTTATGGTCTCGTTCATCTGTGCGACCTCCACACCGTGGTTGTTCAGCACCATGTTCATTTCTGTTGCGGCGGTGGTTTTGGCAGTCGCTTCGCGGGCTGTGCGGGTTTGCTTCAATGTTGTGGCACGCCAGGCGGCAAAGGCGGAACGCTTGGTGCGGAGGTTGTGGCTTCTGTTCACATGTGTGGTTACGGACTTGCATCGCTTCTCCTTTGCATGCCATGCCTTCCAAGCCTTGAGAAACGTCCGTTTCAACATAAATTTGTGCGTTTCAGTTTCACTGGCTTTCTTCTGAAGCTCGCTTGCCATCATCCACACGCTGTGCATTCCTCGTGATGCGACGCATGCAGCGAACCCTTCAGCGCGATGCACCAGCGACCTGTGCTGAACTTCGTTGACAGCCTTGTTCTGATACCAGTAGCCCCTGCACTCCTCTCTCTGTCGGGACAGCTCCCTTTTTTCTTCTTCATGCTTGTCGATAAGCGCCTTCATTTCTTTCGCATGCTGTGCGGCCTGCTTTGCCTTCTCCACCTTCACAGCCTCCATGACCATCCTCTTGAACTGACTGCTCACATCGTCTAGTTGATGGCTCAGCTCCAAAAGATCCCCGTCGCTCATCATACTGTACCCTGCTTCGCTCATACTTCAGGTAGTTTTGGGTTATGTTGTGGAGGACTTCCTTTTTTTTTTTTTCTTGTTTTTTTTTTTTTTTTTTTTTCTATGAATATAAAAAGAGGGGGTTTAAATACTGTAAAAGGAAGAACCACTTGGTTTTATTTCCTTTTCTTTTCTTTTTTTTTTTTTTTTTTTTTTACGGTATTGTGTTATATTATGTGTAATTTATGCCTTTCAAGCCTCTAACGACGGCGGGGTGACACGATCCTGCAGATCCTCTTGCAGGTCCTCTTCTGGATCTTGTGGGTCGTCTTGCCCCCACACACATCCCTCGCAGCACGTGTCTTGGAGCTCGCCCTCCCAAGCATGTCAGCAGAGCTCTCAGCAAACCCTTCCATCGTGTGGCCAACGGTGCTCATCCCACCCATGAACGAGGATCCGAAGCCGGCGTCCATTGTGTATTTATTATGTTTTCTTTTTTTTTGAGTGTAGGCTGTAAGGAATCATTCGTAAAGGCTAGGCACTACAATAAACACCTTTTTTCTTTCGATGCCATTTAGCTCAATGGGAACACCGAGCGGTGTGTAAACAAAAAAAAAAATGTGTATTTTTGCCTAACGACGGCGGGGTGACACGATCCTGCAGATCCTCTTGCAGGTCCTCTTCTGGATCTTGTGGGTTGTCTGCCCCCCACACACGGCCCTCGCAGCACGTGTCTTGGAGCTCGCCCTCCCAAGCATGTCAGCAGAGCTCTCAGCAAACCCTTCCATCGTGTGGCCAACGGTGCTCATCCCTCCCATGAACGAGGATCCGAAACCGGCGTCCATTGTCTTTTTCCTTTTCTTTTCCCTCTTCTGGTTCTCGTGCTAAGGTGGGTTAGTAAGGTCGTACGCGGGGGGGGGGGGGGGGGGGGGGTAAGTTTTCAAGTTAAATTTCGTGTACTACAAAGGTTGTGTAGGCAGTCTCTGATCACATGCCTGTCCCAAGCAGGGCGCAGGAATTTCCAATGCACAACTTGATGGGAACACCTGCTGTGGTAACTAGAGACTTGCTTTTCCCGACTGGAGCCAAGGGAGTGGCAACAGCGGGTGGCACAGCTGCAGGCACGGGAACAGCAGGCACCGTAGCGGCAGCTGTGGCTGCAGGCACGGTTGCGGTTGCTGCTTTCGCCATTTGTTTGGTTTCTTTTTTTTTTTTTATGTGTAACCTTTTTTTTTTTAATTCCCCCCCCCTTCCCCAGAGAAGAACAAAGAAAACAAAACAAAGGAAATTCGATAAAAGTTTCAGTGTGCAGGGGAGGAACTAAAAAGAAAAGGGTGCAGAACGGCTGATTTGACGGCACCCCTGGCTTTTTTAAAGGGGGGGTGTCAATTCAGTCCAAGTAGTGGTCTGTGAATGAAAATGCAGCCAGTGCGCCATTTCCAGTGCCACAAAGAAGAAGAAGAAGAAGAAGAAGAAAAGAAAGAAGGAAGAGAAAAGAACACCGTCGTTGTGACACATGCAACAATAGATGAGGAAAGAGAAGAAGAAGAACAAAACAAAACAAAAACAAAAGAGAACACGAAAATTATAAGAGATAAAGAAGGCCAGTGTAGGTGCCCTGCACAAGAAATTAGATTTTTGCGTTCATTCCAGCTTCTATGGAAACATACAAGAAGAAGAAAAAGGGGGGAACAGAAAAAAAGAATACTTTTTATACATCAGTTTTTTTGTTTTTTTTTTTTTTGTTTTTTTTTTCTTTTTTTTCTCATTTCCCCCCCTCAACTTTTTTTCTTCTTCGTTTCAACGTATATATCAGTTCAGCGCTCAGCGCTCAGCGTTTCAGCGTTCAGTTCATCAGTTGTTGCACTCAGCGGGGCTAAAGGGCTGCCCGAGGCATTTTCCCTTGATTTCGAAATTGTAGAGAAGGTTCTCCTCAGGGAGGGCCTTGATGGTAGTCTTCGTGGCGTTGCTGTCGACCGTGAAGGTGACCACTGTGGCCCTGAAGTTCACCCCATTCGGGTACAGAATCTTCCACTGTGTGTAGCTTACATACGACATCATCCATATGGTGCCATTCGTGGTTCCACAAGGCCAGTGGATGTCAGCTGCTTGGCAGACTGCAATGTTGTTGCCTTGCTGCCCAGGACACGGAACACCAGTGCAAGGGTCAAAGATAAACTCGTACCCCCCGCCCTGCAACTTCACAGGCCAGTCCATCACCTTGCTGATGTCGTAAGTTGTTGCGTTCCCATATGCTCTGCACGAGTTGGTCGGGTCAGTCCTTAGTTGGAACCCATTGGCACTCATGACGCATGCAAGAAACAGGAGGTTCGCGATGAAGATCTTCATTTTGTTGCGGAGATTTAAAATAAAGCCTGAAGTGCTGTCAGAAGCCGGTCACAACACACAAAAAAAAAAAAAAAAAAAAAAAAGAATGAAAGAAGAACAATAAGACTTAGTCGTGTAAATTAAAAAAAAAAAATAACAATAATATGTGTATGGTTGGCCTCTAACGACGGCGGGGTGACACGATCCTGCAGATCCTCTTGCAGGTCCTCTTCTGGATCTTGTGGGTCGTCTTGCCCCCACACACATCCCTCGCAGCACGTGTCTTGGAGCTCGCCCTCCCAAGCATGTCAGCAGAGCTCTCAGCAAACCCTTCCATCGTGTGGCCAACGGTGCTCATCCCGCCCATGAACGAGGATCCGAAACCGGCGTCCATTGTGCGTAGGTGCTTATCGTCTGTGTGGGGTTACTTTCTTTTTTTCCTCTTGATACATGCAATTCCAGTGGAAACAATAGATAAAAAAAGGGGGGTGACAAAGGGCCATGTGTAAAAGTGTGTATTGTTGTATTCTAACGACGGCGGGGTGACACGATCCTGCAGATCCTCTTGCAGGTCCTCTTCTGGATCTTGTGGGTCGTCTTGCCCCCACACACATCCCTCGCAGCACGTGTCTTGGAGCTCGCCCTCCCAAGCATATCAGCAGAGCTCTCAGCAAACCCTTCCATCGTGTGGCCAACGGTGCTCATCCCACCCATGAACGAGGATCCGAAACCGGCGTCCATTTTGTTGTTGTTGTAGTGTAAGTATTGCTACAAAGTGTTCACAACGACAGCAAGAAAAAAAGAAGAAGAAAAAATAAGTCGTTTAATTATATGTTGGTATAAGGCAGTAGTGACCTACTGGCGTGTATGCAAAAAGAGGAAATGAACCCGGAAAATTAACGACGGCGGGGTGACACGATCCTGCAGATCCTCTTGCAGGTCCTCTTCTGGATCTTGTGGGTCGTCTTGCCCCCACACACATCCCTCGCAGCACGTGTCCTGGAGCTCGCCTTCCCAAGCATATCAGCAGAGCTCTCAGCAAACCCTTCCATCGTGTGGCCAACGGTGCTCATCCCACCCATGAACGAGGATCCGAAACCTGCGTCCATTGCTTGTGTATTAAGAGAAAATGAAAGGTGTCTGTTGTTGGTTTTAATGAATGTATGCTAAGCGACTACAATAACTACATGGAACTACAGTGGGTGGTGGAGCAGTTGAAGACAAGGGGGGTACGGCCCCAGCCAGTCGTCAGGGTGCGCTCCATTGTGCGCCCAGCGCTCACAAAGGGACTTGATAACTTGCCTGAGGGTTGCAAAGGGGGAAGGGCCGGTAACGATTTCATGTGCAATGACTGAAGCTTTCGGCACATTGTCAGGGTCATAGGCAGTGTGGAAGGACTCAAGAGTGTGGCGGGTGAGGGCTAGAGAGGGGACGGCACGTTGCGGGATCCAGTCCCCCGCTCGTTGCCCGTATTTATGGCACATGCGAGTCACCACCTCGGCAAGCCGCGACTGGGCGGTCCCATAAGAATGGTCATTAAGAATGGTCACTACCAATGCCTCAACTTTGTACATGCCCGACGGGCAGTGCAAGGCATAGAATGAGTCCAACATAAAACGCACCCCAGCTTCCATTTCTGACGTGGCAGCTGAGACCGGGAGTGATGGTGCACGCACCTCCCTCTCTGCCTCCTGGGGCTCGGACTTCCGCACTGACCGTGACTTTAAAGGTTTCCTCCCTTTCGGTAGAAGATCCAAATCCGAATTGCTTCGGTGCAGCCTCACAGGCGACTCCGACCAGCGTACCGGGGACCGTGGGCGAGGTGACCCGCTCCTTGGTGTTTGGCTCATATTTCTGTCGGAAGCCCTTTCAGATGTTCTTAATGGGGACTCAAAATCCACAGGAAGTGCATCTCTCCTCGGGGAGGGTGAAAATGTCGCGCGCTCCCTCAAAGGCGATGAGGCGTATCGCTCGATCCGGCTGCGCAGGTCCACCTCACAGGCTGCCATAAAGGTATGTATGTGCGCCACCATCGTGAGAACCTGCTGGAGCTCCCTGAACTCTTCAACAATAGGCTGCACAGGTAGGTCTCGGTTAGGAATGGCCATCTTCGAGATGAGGACCCTTATGTCTTGGTCCAGCAGAGATGCTGTCGGCGAGGTGAGCACAGCCTTTAGTATCTTGCGCCTCTTGGCAACAGCACTGTGGAACCTTCCAATGGCTGCTTCTTTCGTCTCAACGCCTTTAATGAAGACCTGCTTCCTCCACGGAGGTGCCCACCACAGCCTGCTGCAGAGCGCTGAGACGAGACACAGTCCCGCAGTGACCACAGCGTCGCTTAGAGGGACAGTCCCTTCTGTTCTGACATCATGCACGTGGTCCTTCCACTCGTCCCACGTTTGCATCTTTCGTGTCTCCCACAGTCTGTTTTTCATCTCTTTCGTGATATCCATCTGTGGCACTTGTTTTAATGTGGAGCTTCGCTGTTTCGAGTCATGGCCTTGGCCCCATGGGAACACGGTGTGGGGCACGGTCTGCAGGTCTTTGAAGAGAGCGTCCTCCCTGTCGTGGTATCTGGCAAGCACACGTTTGGCTTCTTCTCGATGCACAGCACGCTCAGGGCAGACTTCCTCCCAGCGGGCCAGGAGCTTGTCGACAAGATCGGCAGCAGGCTCAGGCACAGGCATGTCGTCGTCGTTGAAGTATACGACCTTCGGGTCGGGGGGCGGGAGGCGCCAGCGGGAGACAACATCGAACGAATGACCGTCATAGAGGAGGGTCGCGTGGTTGGGGTGCGGGGCCCTGTGCAGAGCAGGCACCGGGACAGGCAGCGGGATCTTGGACGCCCTGGTCCTCACGGAGTCCACTTCATCGCCCATAGCAAACCATATCAATGCCTCACCGGAGATGCCCATTTGTGCGGGTGACTTAGCAAGCGGTACCGCGTGTTCAGACGGCCTTATCTCAGGCGGTGTGCCCTCCCCCCACATGGCCGTGAGCAGCGACAACTCCCCAACATCGAGTTGCTTGCATATCTCAGGTACCAGAGTCTTGAGGGGTACATCCATGGGGCATATCAAACATCGCTTCTCGCTAAACGGCCATTCCTTCCCCGTTAGATAGAGGACAAGGCCCTGCGCTTTGTAGTCCACCTTGGCGTAGATGATCACAGAGGTGAGGGCGCCGAACTTCAGTTCCGTTGGGGTCTTTTCGAGGGCAACACGGATTTTGGACTTTGTAGCCTGGTCCTTCTCCCCTGTTGTTTTATAGAACTTGATGTGCTCCAGAGATGGCACCTCTAAGGCCTGCTGTATGCTGTTTAGACATTCTTCCAACGGTTTGGTCTTGTCAGCCTCGACCACGATACCTGCGTCGTAGTTCCACTCGTCCCCAATCAGCTGCACCTTCAGAGTCTTCGATGGAGCCTTCTTACCACCAGGCTTCTTGTCTGCTTTCTTTGGGGAGGGCGATCGTGACGTCTTGCCGGCTGGTTTAGCCGCTTTCGGAGATGGCGATCGTGATGCCTTGCCAGCTGGCTTAGCCGCTTTCGGGGACGGTGCCTTTGGTATTTTTGGCGGCATCCCTCCTGTGATAGTTATAATTTATGTGACGCAAGCACAGTATACACGGAGTGCTAAAGGGGACTGGCGGTGATGGAAATCACCACCTTTGTCTTGTTTAGAGGATACTGAAAACAACGAAGAAGGAAAAGAACAAAATAATAATAATAAAAGGGGCCTGTTTTGTTTGAGGTCGGACGCGTGCTTACAATAACTCAGGAATTACTCTTCAGCGGTTTGCAGCGGCAATGGTGGTGCAGGTGCCTTGCTCTCGACGTGAGGGGGGACCGTGGAGGGTCGCTCCACGTCGTTGGGAATAATGCGCGTAACAACGCGTGCGAGCCTCAAGTGGGTCTTTTTCTTCACAGTAGCCGCCTTGTCCTCTTCCAGTTGTTGTTTCCTAAGAGCTGCATTGTCGCGCTTCACGAGGAGGGCCTGCTCGCGGAGCTTCCTTGCCTCCTGACGTCGTTGTTTTTCGGTTTTTTTCTCTTCCAGGAATCTCCCGTGTTTTGAGCTTTTGTTCTCTAAAGAGGACACCAGGTGCGACAGCTTGCTCGTCACAACTTCATCAGCAGCACTCCTTGCATGCAGTTGTCGCAGAAGCGTCTTTGTTACTTGGGATTGCTTCGCCTCAGAGAGAGCGTTCTCACGCCGTTCTCGTGACTGCCCAATGGCGTCTTCCTTGCTGAGTATCTTGTTAAACACTTGCTCTTGTTTCTGGGTGATGGCGGCGTACCTATCCACAGTAGGGTCCGACACGAGTGGGATGGGCTGTCGACTTTTCCTGTTCGCCTTGCTCGAGAGCGATTCCAGTAAGTCACACCTCTTCATCGTGCGGTACTCGTTCAGCGCCAGCAGCCTCTCCCTGTGCGACAGGACCGACTGCAGGTTCCTCTGGATCGTCTCCTGTTGTGTTCCTGTTCGTTTTTGCTGCAGGTTCAACAAGAGTAAATCATGATGCTCGCGTTTCATTTCTGCTTTCTCGTCTGCGTCATACTTCACAAGAGCACGTGTCAATGCCGCCGCCCTGCTGCTCGCCAGCCATGCGTCCTCTCGTTGCATCCTTGCATGCATAAGGCAGTCCTTTTGTATCAGCATGCGGCGCTCCGCTCTCCTTTGCTTCGTGGTAGAAACCTTCAACGCTTTCTTGCTTTCATTCTCTTTCTCCAGCCGCACCTTGTTCGCGACATCTTCCCGCCGGCTCTTGTCGTGCTCCCTTGCCTGCCGCAGCCTCTGCTTGATGCACGCAATCTGCCGCAACAGCTCGCACCTGTCTTCCCATAGAATCAGTTGTTGCTCATTGTGCTCTTCTTCTGCGATCTCTACTTCTGTGGGCACATGTGACTCTAGTAGCTTCAGCTGCCGTCTCAACTCCTGTTGGCTCAGAGCACGCACACAATTGTTGTCGGTCGGTATGTTATGTGGCACCTTGCTGAGGGCAGCAAGTCCTCGGAACGAAGCAAGCAGCTCTGCTCTGTCCTCTTGAGGCAAGTTTATCTTGGTGCTCCCCGCCTCACCGTGGGACAGTACCAGACAATTGGCTGCGCCCTGAAACGTCATCCTCTTACAAGCTTTCCGCACACCGCTTTTTGCCACTTTCATGCACCCGTCCTCGACTAACGTCGTGACCTTCCCAACGACAACCTCATGGCAGCCTTCTCCATTGTCCTCGTGGTGTTCAACACGGAACTTGCGCTCCTCCTTAACATTGAAGGACCCCCCTAACCGGGCAAGAGCTTCCACGGCATGAACGGCCATATACTGCGGTGACTAAGCGCGCCAAACAAAGCAACATCTCAATAGGTTACGGTATCGGCACCAGAAGGTGTTACTTTTTCTTCTTTTTCTTTTTCTTTTTGCTTGCAAGCTCTTCTTGCGGCATCGGGAGAAGGTCAGGTGCGGCTGGTCGCTGCGCAGCCAAAGGCACGGGGTGCTCTTTCTTGCGGCAGTATGGATGGACAGTGAGGAGGCGGCCGTACACTTCAAAACAGGAGATTTGAAGCTCGTGGGATCCCATGCTGTTGGGGCCTTCTTGGGTGATGCGGAAGTACTTGTAATAGCATCCTAAGGGCTGTGACTGCGAAGCGGCAAACGAGGGGAGAGACCACAAACCGTATGGGTTGTCCTTCATGATGGTCGTGTCGTCGACATGGCGACGGAGGAGATCCCAGTGCTCGCCGTTTAGAGAGCCTTCGAAGCGCCAAGAACGGGGGAAGAGCCCAGCCATGATGGGCCGTGCCGAGGCGAAGGAGTAGGCCTGTGGGATGACGACTGATGTGCCGATGTTGATAGTAACAGACTGCAGGGGCTCGTTGGCAGTGCAGAAGTAAGGAATCGGCAACTGCGGAGCGTCGACGTGTTTCGCCGTCACGGCAGCTATCACAGCAGGCGGCCGCCCGACTGACGATGCCTGTGCCACCACAGTCCTATCATAGTAAGGGTTCACCCACGCCATGCTGCCAAAATCTGTCCCCACATGTTCAATACAACCACGCTGTCTAAACCTCTTCTGCAGCACCACCACAGGTGCTCCCTTCTTCAGACCTTCCTTCCTGGTAGCTGCTTTTAAACTGGACTGCATCCCCGATTCGGTCAACTTGTAATTTGTGAAGGAGGGCGCTTCGTTAGGTGAACAACCTGCCTCGCGGTTTTTAGCAACCTGAGCGGCGGTGTGTTGCTCCTCAAGCGCATCCTGCAGCTTGTCGCAGAACAGGATGTCGGTCAGCGAGATGACGGGTGCGGACAGGCGCAGCATCTTTTCGTGCAAAGACTCGACGCCGTACTGTGCCGCTTGCTTTGCGAGTGACGCAAGGGGGTGGCGTGATAAACTCGCCATGTCGACCTTCAGTTGAAAAACACCCCTGGCGTACTGGAAGGTAAAGACGGCCAGCCCCCAGAAGGTTTTCTTCTCGTCGATCTTTGTCACACGCCGAACGCCGTTCACAACTGTGACAGTTGCGGCGGTGTCGTCGGAGGAGTCGGAGTCCAGCGCTTCCTGCCAAAGATTGGAAATACGCCGCGGCTTTGCAAGGGGCTTTGCGTGCATTGGTAAAACAGGCGAGGTGAGGACAGTTTGAAAGCTTTCCGACGAAGACAGAAATGTGTCGAGGTACTGAGGCTCATCAGCAGATGCAACGGACGCACGGCGAGACTCGCACTTACGCCCGTTTTGGGAAGCAAAACCATCTCCTTCACGGACACTGCGTTTTACACGAAGACTTGGCGGTGCGTCGGCAAACACATTTGTCGAGAAGGTAGTCCAATGCCCAGGTGGTGCGAAATCAGGGTTGTCCGGTATACTATAATCAGCAAAATAACTGGGAAGCCCTTCTTGAGGAAGGGGGCGGGATACTTCATCCGCATGGTTGTCAGTTACGATAAGAGCATCCCGTAACCAGAAGACGTCCTTGTCACACGCAGCACCAGGCGGGACTTCTACAACACCGTTGGTACGACGCAACTCTGTCTCCCGAGTAGCTATGAGAAATGGTGTTTCGATCCGAAGGACGCAGATCACAGCAGCGATGAGGGCGTCTGTGAGGGATAACCTTGTGCTGAAGCGTGTCTGCCGTCTCTCCGCTTTGCTTAATAGTAGTTTTTTTTTATTTCGGAGCGAGGTCAGATTGGAATGTGCTATCATTGAAGCTTCATATTGCCGGTTCAGATGCTCTTGGTATTCCCTTTGTTCCGCAACTCGGAGTGAAGCCAGCTTTATCCTCATGTTTGCAGGGTCCATTGCTGCTTCGAGCTCTACGCGTACTTTGGCGACTTCGCATTGTAGGTCTTCGACCATCTCTTGTTTGGTTTCTAGACCCTTGCGGACCATTTTCATTTCCTCGCATCGTTCTTTTTTGTCTTTTATCATCTTCCCCACCTCGAGTGAGAGCCGCTTCAGGGCCTTCATTATTATTTCCAGTTCCATCCCGATTCCCGTGTCCCGTGGTTGCGCTTGCTTCAAAGCCCTGTTCACACACATATATATCACATTGAACTCGGCATCTAAAGTGTGATCGCCCACTGCTGACAACTGGCCTGCACCCTTCCCAATCGATCGTATGGTATTCATTTTTTTTTTTTTTTACCTGGTTTTTTTTTTTTTGCTTTCCGCAAGAAGAAAAAAAAATGAAAACGAAAAACTATTTTTTTTTTTTTTTTTTTTTCCCATATCATCTTGTGGGGAAGATAAATGAAGATGAAAAGGGGAAAAAAAAAGAAAGAAAAAAAAAGGGGGGGAGGGGAAACTAACAAAAAAAAAATGATATGATTGGAGAACAAAAAAAAAGAGAGAGAGAAAAAAAAAAAAAAAAAAAAAACGCACACGGGCCCCATCAAAATCTACTCCACATCTTCCATGTCCTTTTCGGCTTCGAGCTCATCATCGTCGAGTGCCGCAAGCTCGATTTCTTCACCATCGTCGTCACTGTCCAGTTCTTCGACACCCGATTCGGCGGGGATGGGTTTCTGTTTCTTTTTGTTTTTCTGCTCCTCGTTTTTGGGTTCGGGTTCCTCCATTTGTATGATTTCTTGAACGTCATCCAAGCCGTCGATAATCTTTTGCAATTCTGGTTTGATGGCATCGGGGACGGACTCTACCACACCCCGTAGTTCTCCCTTGGCACCGACACCGTCTAGAAAATCAACACCGGGCTTGGACAGAGACAGACACTTCACAGCATGAACGATTACGTTAAGAATTTCCTCGTTTTTTTCTTTTTCGCTTCCGATGATACGGGTCATTAAGGCACCACCGATTTCTTGCTGGAGAAGGGCCGGGTGGGTGTCGGGGTCGTGAAGGATATTTTTGATTAAACACGCTACGGCAAGCCGGAGTTGGGTATCTTCCGTGCTGAGAAGGTCCGCGAACTTCTTTAAAGACTCATCGTCGTCGATTAACAATTTCCGACCGGCTTCGCATTGCGCACAATTTCCCAAAATGGATCCGACCCATTTAGATCTGTCCCTCCCACCTCCAACAAACCCATCTGCTTCAGAAGGTTTGACAAGTAGATTACTCGCATCGCCATGTTCATCGACAAAGCGGCGGATTAACTGTGACAGATAGTATCCTTCAAGAACTTTATTGTTCGTTTGTAAAAGATGTTCCACTGCTTCCACAGTGACGCTGGTCAAGTTTGCGATCAATATCAAACATAGTTCTTGAAGCCCGGAGGACAGCGAACCTTTTTCCAGTAAAAGCATGGTCCTCGGGACGACCCTCACGTCCAGCATTGCTCGTGCTAGTGCGCCTTTGTCGGAAAGGTTGATCAGAACTAGCAAAACATCGGATAGATATGTCTTGAAGGCGTCGCCTGGCTGTATCATCTCTGTTATCATTTTGACGCTTTGCGAACCGTGTTCGATGGTGTACTCTATAATATTGTCGTGCTGTAAGAACCCCGACATCACCTTCAGGACTTGCTTTCTAACATCCGGCCTCTCGTTCTCCAGCAACGGAAGGATTTCCTCGAAGTCGCTGATTTTCGCCATATTTTTTTTTTTTCTTCTTCCCTCCCCCCCCTTTTTTTTTTGAAAATTTTTACCCCTCCCCTCCGGTAGAAAGAAGAAAAAAAATAAGATTTAAAAAAAAAAAAAAAAAAAATAGCGTTGTCTTTTTTTTTTTTCCTTTTTTTTTTTTCTCCTTCCTTTTTTTTTTTTTTTTTTCTTCTCCCCCCCATTGTTTACAAGCAATAATTTGTTGGCGTAAAATGGGGACAATACCCTCCAAAAAAAGCCACAAAACAAAGAAGAGGTTTTTTTTTTTTTGAACAAGATTATTTTCCCTTCCCCTCCCTCTTTCTTTTTTTCGGGCACACTCTTTTTTGAAAGTAATAACTGGGGGGGGGGGGGAAGAAAGAATAAAAAATAAATAATAATAACCGGCCGCAAGGACTCACTCTCTTACTGCAAAAAACTTTTCAAAAAGATTTTTGTTTACGTTTTAATGCTCTAAAATGATTCTTACTTTTTCTTTTTTTTTTCTTCTCCCCCCCAGCTTTTTGGCTTTCGCCCGTTTTGCGAAATACGGTGGTTTTTTTTTTTTTTTCTTTTTTTTTTCCGGGGTACACTTTGCAGAAAGAGAATATTTTTTTTCAATATTTAGTGCGCACTAGCATGTTACAGACCAAGTAAAGCGGCGGGGGGGGGAAAAAACCAAAAAAAAAAAACCAACAAAAAAAAAGAAAGGAAAAGGGGGTGTCATGAGCTGTAAAACAATTTTTTTTTCTCTCTTTTTTTCTTGCGGGAGGCTTGAGGGAGCTGCAAAATCTAAAACAAAAAAGACAAAAAAAAACAAAAAAAAAAAGGTAATTTTGTCTCTGGAGGACCCCTACCCTCGAACTTTATCTCAATCTATCGATAGGCCCTCCCCCCCCTCCTATAACCCAACATATATAATCATATCAATTTACCTGCAGCATATGTACAAAATTCACCGTAAATACGAGCCTCTAATTGCAAATGCTCACTATGAAACATGAAGTAAAAAAAAAAAAAAAAAAAAAAAAAAAAAAAAAAAAAAACCACCCTGTTCCTGGGTGATTCCAGCTAATAAAAATAAGATAATAAAAAAAAAATAATTAAAGACCCCCTTCAAGTTCTGATTCACCCATGCAGCAGAGGCTCTTCAAACATACCAGAGTATAAAAAAAGAAAATGGGGAGGAGGGAGGGGGAGGATCGTGCTGATTTTGTATTGTTTCTTCCTTTCTTTTTTTTTTTTTCCCTCGTATTCCTGCTTTTCCTCAGAGTCCCCCCCCCCCCCCCCCCCTCTTCGTTTCATTTCTCGTTTTGAGAACGAACCACAAAGGGGAAAAAAGGAAGCAGAAAAGAAGGAAAGGGGAACGGGGGGCGGCAGGATGGGTAGGAAATTTCTTTTTTTTTTTTTTTTTTTTTTTTCGTTCATAAAAGAAATGTACTACAGATCGGAATGATAATTGGAGGGGAGGGGGGGAGGGGGGGGAGGGAGGGGGAGACCAACATAAAAGGGAGAAGGAAAGGGAAAGGAAGCCAAAAAAAAAAGTTTTTTTTGTCCTTTTTCTTTTCCTCTTTTTTTTCCAAGACTTTGTGTGTATTGGGGAGAAGGGTAAGGGAAGGAGGGGTTTTTTTTTTTGTGCGATGTGACAAATAAGGAAATAAAAAGGACAGGCAGAAAGCCCGAAGCAGGGCGAAAAAAGGGGAAAAAAAACAATAAATTAATCATAAAATCTAGAAGCTATATTTGTGTTTTGTGTTTTATGTGTGTGTGTAGCTGTTGCTTCCCCCCCCCCCCCCCTTCTTTTTACCACCCCCCCCCCCCCCCTACGCTAACAGCTAACTGAAAACCTCTCGTGATACTATGACAGAAAGAAAAAAAAAATAGCTATTTTCGTTTTTTTTTTCTTCTTTTTTTCTTTCTTATTTTCCTTCACCCTTCCTAAAAAAAAAAAGGAAACACACAAGTGGGAAAAAAAAAAAAGAAAAAAAGAGAAAGCTTGGCAGTTGCAGCAAAGAACCTCGTTAGTTGTGTGGCTCGGAAACATCTAGAATTCCAGAAAAGAAGAAAGAAAAGAGGGGTGTGGGGGGGAACAAAAAACAGAAACAAAAACAAAAAAGAGTGAGTGTGAGATGGGAGTGAAATACACCCCTTGGTCAGTTCGCCTCCCCCCCCCCCCCCCCCCCCTCTGTTATGTAATTTCTTGAAAACTGCTAATCTGACCCCAAGTTCGGGGATACCCCTAAGGGGCGGGATTTGAGCATTTCGAAAAAAAAACTATTCTTTTAAGGTATGCGTTTTTGCGCGGCCGAGCTGCGCTTAGTCCCCGTTGTCCCCGTTCTGGGGGCTCTGGCGGGTTCCTCCTGCGGTGGTCAAACTGCGGGGCAGCCTTGTCGGTGTCTGCGACAGGAAAAAAAAAAAAAAAAAGGATCAACTTAGCGTTCCCCCCCCCCCTTTTTTTTATGTAACAATAGATTTTTTCAAAAACACGTGTGCATTCCCCTCTCTCTTCTGTTCTATTACTCAAAAAAAAAAAAAAAATAGAAAAAAAAAAAAAAGAAAAATAAACACACTACGAACTTTTTTTCTTTTTTTTTCGTTTTTTTTCCCCTCTCGCTCTCTTCATGCATGATGTTTTTTCACAAGCACGTGATGGCCATGGATAGTTTGTGGTTGTTTCTTCCTGTTGGCAGTTGAGCCGCTTGAATTCGAGTTAGACTCCGTGTGTCCTATACTGTCTACAGACTCGTCAGAAGAGTCGTTCTGGCCCCGCTGCTGCTGGGTCGCAGAGGCCGCTGCGGCTGTTTTGCTCCCAGTGACTGAATGCGCGAAGTACTGCTGCTGCTGATGGTGGTGGTGGTGGTGTGCCCTGGTGTAACCCCCATGAGCCTTAACATGGCCGTGATTCGCACGATTTACATGGTGATGGTGGTGGTGATGATGATGGTGATGGTGATGGTAACGCACTGGTGAAAAGTTATGCGGGTTTATTCCTTGCTGGTTCCAGTAGCCAAGCTGGGACTGTAAGTGTGGAGCATGCGGGTTTAACATCCCCTTTGAGCCTCCAAAGGCGTAAATTGCTTGCATTTGATGGAACAATTCTTGGGAAAACCACTGCGCCAGCAATTCTTTCCTCTGCCGTTGGAAGTGATGCAGATCGTGGATGGCCTCGCGAAGGATGCCGCATTCCTTTACCCCCGATCCCTTAGGCATTGCTGCCCGTGTCTTAACGGAAGACAGAGTGGTTGACATTTCATCGAAGATATCAGCGATCTTGTCTATGCTGAAGCACTGCTCCGTCACCTTTTCAAATAAAAAAAAAAAAAATTTTTTTTGTTCAAAAATTTTCCATACATTATTATTAGCAGATAATGGGTCCTGCACACACCAGGACCCTTTGTGGCGCGACGACATCGGGCGCATTAAACCAGATTTGAATCCTTTTTTTTTTTTTTTTTTTTTTTTTTTTTGTTGAACAAACCTTCTGGCTCTCCTATGTCGACCGTCATAGTCGAAGGGTTGAAAGTTCCCTTTGTCTTGTAGTGGGAGAGAAAGTCGTAGAGAAGCAGGCCCAAGGAGGGTTTCTTGCCTTCTTCCTTGAAACGGCGCAGAAATGCGAAGACCTTTTATTATTACCACCATTATTCCCCCCCCCCCCCCCCTTTCTCTCCATACCATTAAGCAAAGCCCATACGAGCTCAACCCGCCCTTGCAAACCTCGTTGTTGCTGGTCAACACCAAGATCAGTTTGAAGAGAATGATGAGTTCCCTTGTAGAAAAAAAAATGTGTTGGGTTTCCCCTCATCCCCCCCCAAAAAAAATATATACCTCGCTTTATATTCTGAATATTCATCGAGAAGAGACTTCACGAGCTGGACGGAGGTTTGCCAGTTGCCTACATCAAAGGTGATGTCTCCCCGTAGACCGCTGTGCGGGCAGATGAACTTGATGACAGGAACACGGGCAGTGGGGAGTACCGCAGTACACCGCAGGCCTGAATCCTCAAAGGACGCAACCACCTGTCTGATCATCGACTCTCTAGGTAGATGTGAGCAGCCCAGCACCACGAAATCGATATCACTTGATGGGAGTGCCAGCTTGGTCGCCCAGCTGCCGTACACTTCCACAGAGCATCCTGGGAAGCTGCCCTTTACTAGATTCTTCGTTTTCTTTATCAACTCCAACCTAAAACCATGCTCCGGTCCAGACATGTTTAGCATATCCACGACATGTGACACCTCCGTGCTCAGCAGCTCCGTGAACTGGGAGGGGCTTTGCCCTTTCTCCATGGCTCCCCCTTTTCCGCTTGTTTCAACCTACGATCCTCCCCTCCCTCTGCCACCTTTGTTGAAGGGCTTTTTTTTATATATATAGTCCAGGAATAATAACAAATAAATAAGAATAAAGGTGAACACTGTATGTACAAATGAAAAGGGACTGTTCTGCGTTTTCACGCAGTGGCGTCCAGTGTGGCGAGGACGCCGAGCTCCTCGATGGCCTTTGCCCTCTCGCCTTCTTCTGTCGCTGTGTCGCGTGCGATGATAAACTCTTCTTTGGCTTCGTCGGGTTTTCGCAGCTGCACGTAGGTGAGACCCAGAAGGAGGTGCACAGTGGGTGTTGCTCTTGCAGCCTTTGCCTTCAGCAATGCCGCCTGTGCTAACTTTAGCCGCGACAGTCTTAAGTGTTCAACACCTATTTCCATCAGAATAGCGTGGTCGGCAAGCCCAAGCTGGAGGCCTTGGTGGAAGGCTTGGTCTGCCTCCTCCTCCCGACCAGGGCATTGCTTCAAGCATGTCAAGGCTATGTATGCCCATGTCTTTGGGTTCAGGTTGTTCAGCAGGTTTGACTCGTTGAATGCCTGCTCGGCATCTGCGAAGTTGCCCAGGCGGTAGTACGCAACTCCAACCCCCATCCAGGTGGTGCCACAGGGCCACGTCTTCGCTCCCAGCATGAAGGCATCGCATGCCTCCTGATACCTCCCCAGGCTGCAGTAGATGTTTCCCAACCTTATCAGCACTGTCCCTTCCATTTTGCTCTCGTCCAACCGCAGTGCCTTATCATACGCCTCCTCACCCAGTACTGCAGCAAGGCAGACTCTCTCTACCCCGTCCCTCCCTACTTCCGCCACCTCCACGCCGCCCATGTCTGCGTACACGTCGCCCAGCAGCGTCAGTGCTTTGTGGTTGTTGGGGTCCTTTTCGAGGATCTCGCGCAGGATTCTCCTTGCCTCCTCGTACCCCTTCGTCTGGTGCTGTATCATGGCATCTAGATGCTGGAGCTCCGTGGTGCCCCCACGGGCCTGCTTCTCGCTTTCTAAGCAGTGCGCAGTCAGCTTCTCGAAATGCAGTTCCAACGTGTACCTCGCGAGCATCATGTCTAAGGACTCCGTCAGAGGTGGTGCTTCCGCCTCGACGTCGGGTTCTTCCTCGGCACGCGTGACGGCTGCCCCTGCCAGTGCCCTGACTGCTTGCACTCTGCTGTACTTAGCCCACTTCTTGTGGTTGTTCGCAATTTCAGGCGTTTCACCAGTCGATAGAGCCATTTTTTCAAAGTACAAACAAAGGCATGCCCATGGGAGAGGCGAGGTGAGAGCAGAGTCCACAGCTGCTTGGAAGAAGACCTCAGCTTCCTTAGGCCTGTCCGTAGAGAGGAGGAGAAGCCCGTAGCCCAGTAGAGACGGCACGTGGCTGATGTCGATGGAGATGGCTTCTTTGAAGGCTTGCTCTGCCTTCACAGTGTCGCGCACCCTAAGGCAGAATTTGGCATAGTCGATCCATGCCAAGGGGACCTCTTCAGTCTCGTCTGCGACAGGGCCATGAACCAGGCGCTCCTGGTGGTATCTCTCAGCCATTTCGTACTCTTGCACCACCTCTGCCTCGAGTGCCAACCGCAGCCACTTGTCAGTGCCCTCCTCGGGAGCATACGGAGGGGCATCCAGCTCTGTGCGTGCCAACGTGGCGTTCATGCTGAAGTGCATCTGATCTAAGAGATACACGTACAGCTCATTGTAGAATTTCTCCATCTCGAGCCTGTGGTGTGGTGTGGTGTGGGGTGGTTCAGCGTGAATTACATACTTAGTGACACCAGGCTTCTTAGCGAACTTCTCCTTCACAATGCGGACCACGCAGTGCTTCAATTTTTGTTTGTAAGCAAACGACCGTCCTGAGCTGCCCAAGTAGTGCAAGAACGCCTTTCTACCCTCCTCGACTGTCTGTACTTTCGGAACAGAGTCGCTGTACTTGCGGTAGTCCGCAACAATGGCGTAGATGATCTCCTTTACCTCTGCTGAGTACAGCTTAGGAGCGTTAGGAACATGCTTTGTGGGCTTCACCCTTTGCGGGATAATGTCGGATGGCAGGATGTCTGGTCGGGGACGTTCGCCTGGGAGGCACACGAGTGCCGTGTCGAAGGTGATCTTGAAGGTGATGGCAGCCCCGTTTGCTTCGTAAGGGTGAATGTCCCACTCGTCCTCCGTGAGGAGGAAGGCGGGTATTTGAGTCCCTTTCGCGGGTTTCTTCGGGGCAGCTTTTTTCCCTTTCTTGTCATCTGTCTTGTCCTCCTCAACTGGAATGGGGACGAGCGGGGTGTCTGTGAATGTGATGGTTGTCGTCCCAGGCTCGCCGAAACACGCAAGGTTGACATGAGAGGTGGCTTTGTACCGAGCCTCGTTGACGTCCTCCCACTCTGGTGTTGCTTTGGAGGGTTTGATGAGACGGCGGAATGTGTACTGAAAGGAACCGGAGCCTTCTACAGCGCTTTGGAGGGAGGCTTGCTGTTCGGAGGTGAGGTTTACTGTGGTGATGTGGAGGTTGCTGGGTGTGGGCGGTGCCTCGTCTGAGCTCATTGCCTCGTTGGGAAGAGAGCACCAAGCAACGCAAGTGGCAGGGGGTTCGTCAGGCTGGCTTTTATTCCCCACAGTGGTCGTAGGGACAGAAGACTTCGATGGCGTTGCGCTGTTGTCACGTTCTTGAACAGTGCTCTGCTCGGTAGCTTTGTCAGACTGCGTTCCTACTGTCGTTTGCTGTTGCCGGAAACTTTCGGATGCGGCGCTTGGTTTCACAATGCTACCTTTGCTTACCCTTGTTGTGACTTGACTGGGCCCTGGGATCTCCGAGGGTTCAGCTTCTGGTTCCTGTCCGGTGTTGCTCTCTAATTGTTTTTCAATATCCTCTGTCATGGTGCAGACCCTTCCTTTCGGCAGTGTGCATTGTAAGATAGTGGAACCCTCCTTCCCTTCAAGCTCCAGCTGGAACTCGAACTCGAAGATGCTGTCTGCGTAATGCGGCGGTTCGCCTGAATCGGGGTGCAGCCACTGGCTCGGGATGTTTTTAACCTTTACTACTTCAACGTGCATTTTATTTACGAAAACCTCTTCCTCCTCTTCCTCAGCTGCAGCACCATCGGGGACTTCTTGATTGGGTTCATTGGCGTCCATTTTGTTTTTCTTACCCCTTTCCCTCCTTTTTTTTTTGGTGTTTGCTTTTTTAGACAAAAAAAAAAAAAAAAAAAAAAAGAAAAAAAGAAAAAACCGTTTCTCAAATGTTGGTGGATGGGGGATATCACTGCATAAGGAAAAGCATCGACAGCAACGAGACACCAAAAAGAAGAAGAAAAAAAAAATAATAATAATAAGAATAGTCTGTGGAGGAATGGTTGTTTTTTTTTTTTTTTTTTTCTTTTTTTCTTTTTTTTTTTGTGTTTTTTTTTTCTTTTTTTTCCTCCACGTGTTAAATGGCACGAGAGAGGGGGGGGAAGTGACGGACATTGAGGGGAACAGGGCCACGGAAAGAAGAAAAAAAGCAAAGAAAGTTAATGTGGGAAAGAAAAAAAAGGGGGGGGGTGTGGCCTGAACCGTCTTAGGAAAGGTACATTTACAACAAGGCAGCCTTAATAACGCCTTTTCCCCTCCACTTTTTTTCTCTTCTCTTTTTTCTTTTTTTTTTTTGCCAGTTATGCCGTTAGTGTCAGCACCACCCCTCTCACGCGAGAGCATCGGTTACCTATTACTTACTCAACCCACAAAGCCCCAACAGTCTGTTACCGAAGAGGGAAAAAAAAAAAAAAAAATCCCCTCTGTAGGGCAATGTGCGGGTATTTCGAGCCTTAATAAAAAACCAAAAAAAAAGAAAAAACGAAAAGAAAAATGGGGGGGGGGAGGGGATATCCAGCGGAACCAAAGGGAGCACCAAAGATTCATTATTTTGTGCTTTATTTAAATTTAGAAAGAAAAAAAAAGATTATACCTTATATTAACCACCCCCCCCCCCCCCCCCCTCTCCCCTCCTTCACACACACAACCCAAACCCTTTCTTTTCATTTTAATTTGTCGTTGCAAAGTAAGTTTTTTTTTTAAAAAAAAAAAAAAGAAATGAAGAAAAACCAACCACGGTTACGACGTGAACTCTTCAAGCCAAAGACCCATCAAATACCTGTAAAATAGAAAAGATGAAGAATATGTAACTATTCGTCCTGTTCATACCTTTCATCATATGTGGCTTGGCAAAGGTCTCCAAGCATTGGTCTGAAAGTACTGATAAAGAGCTTGCCAGCCTTGCACCCAACAACAAAAGCCAGGCTAATCGCATGCACGGCACGATGGTGGTGCAAGTGTGACGCCCATTCATGGTCGACAGCTGTAATTTGTTTTTTATTTAGTCCCTCTCCATCCTCCACATACCCAATACAGGCAGCACAATATTATGTATAGTATAGGGCACACCAAGCATGGTGGCTAAGAAAGTAAAGGAGGGGACGCCAAGGTATCGCACAGCCTCATAGGCATCAGCACCGCGCATGCCATCTTCACGTAGCTGTTTTTTTTTTTTTTTTTTTTTTTTTTTTTTTTTTTTTCTGGAAAAAAAAAAAACCATACCTTGACCCAATGTT
This sequence comes from Diplonema japonicum, assembly GCA_964019335.1. Lineage (NCBI taxonomy): Eukaryota > Euglenozoa > Diplonemea > Diplonemida > Diplonemidae > Diplonema > Diplonema japonicum. The sequence continues at coordinate 177,355 of OZ025663.1, read as the reverse complement.
TCTTCCACGGGTATGAAAAAAAGTTCGGGTTTGTGATTGTGGCCCGAATCCACAGTTCGAAGTAAACCAAGCCCACGACGTACGTGGGGAACAACTGCACCTTTGGACACTGGTCCGCCTTGACAGACGTCGACGCATGTTCCATGAGCACCCCCGTCATGAGCGGCAGCAGCATCCCGAACACAAAGATAAGAACCACCCAATGCACCAGAAGCACCACAGAGGGGTATACAGCCGATATCACATTGCAAACCAGCATGCACACCTTCTGGACATATGTTAATGTTGCCCATTTCCTTTTGTTCTCATCCGCCTTTCTCTGTGCTTCTTGTAGCTTCACCACCTGCGTCAGGACATGGCAGTACAGGTCCAAGGAGTTCCTCTCTGAAGTCTCTTCCTCGTTGATGAGGCCCGTGAACTTTCCAAGGATGAGTTTCAGGAGAATCAAGATCTCCCGTTCGTACTGCGTCAGCTCTGTGCCCTCGCTGCGTCCTGCCAGCTTCAGCTCTCTGACGATACCGTTCCTGTCGCGGGTGATTTCGAATATCTCCGCTTTGAACAGCAGGAAGATCAGCCCAGCGATGGCCTTGCTTACACTCCCCTCTCCCTTTACCAGTGGTTCGTCCTTTTCCTGTTCCGTTGCCTGTTTCACCAACGCGAATATATTTGGCGGTAGAATTTTTAAATCTGCAACCTTCACGTCGGGCGGCACGTCCTTCAGGTAGTCCTGGTTCACAGGCTGCGCCAACTTCACCTCCTCCTTCGTGGCGCTGAAGAGGATCCCGCACATCTTTACTGTTGCCACGGTTCCCGGTTGGGATCCAGGCACCTTTCGCACGAGACCCTTCGCACCGGGGGAAATGTATTTCCCGCTTGCGAATTCAATCTTTTTCAACGCGATCACTTCGTCTCCCTTCTTCAGCTGCACAGGTGGCATGCCGACAGAGCTGCTCGAAGAAGTGGATGACGACGATGACACCATCTTCTTCAACGGGAGAGGACTCCCTTTAGTCTTGCTGCTGGTACTGGACACCGCAGATGGCTTCCTCCCACCCAAGGCAGCGTCTTTGGGAGTCGTCTGCGGTGTTGTTTTTGCCGATGCTGTGGACACATGACTGCTGGCAACCGACGGGCTCCGCAGCAGCGCTGCAGTAGGAGGCGTCAGCGCAAGCGTCGATGGGGTGGTTGCCGGCGTGCTCACCGCCGATACAGGAGGCTCATACTCATCAGCAACAGCAGGAACAATTTCCCCAGCAGGAATAACATCCCCAGAAGGAATAACTTCCTCTTTCATGCTGATTTCTTTTTCTTCCGAAACACTGTCCGTTTTATTTTCTTTTTCAACTTCTTTGCACCCCTCGGACTCTTCATTTTTCATTTCTTTTTCTGTCAGTACCGCGCCGTTGTCATTGCTCCCAACACTCTCAGTTGCCTTGTCACTTGTTAGTGTATCTTTTCCTTCCTCGGTTTCATCACGGTTATTCCCCAACTGCTCCGTCTCTGCTGCTTGGATCTCAGGTTGCTCATCTTCAGGAGGTGCTATCTGGGCTTGCTCCGGCTGCTGCGGTGGTTCAGGGAAGCGCTCCTGTCGAGGCAGTGGCCGTCTGAGGAGGAGGAGGACTTTGAAGGCGTCGAGCACATCGTCTGGTGCCTCCTTGTTCATCACCTCGTAGAGGTGCCACAGCATGTAGGGGATGAAGGCAGCGATGCAAGCACCGACTAGTAGACAGTCAAGCGCGCAGGCGTCGGACTTAACATACAGTGACACTGACCCAAGGATGAGGGGAACACTGATAAGCACGACGGCGGCAGCTGTCTTTGTTATCCACGTGCTGACGATTAATGTGAAGGTGCGCAGATGAAGCTGCGGTGGGAGGTACACGATGACACCATCCTGCACGACGTAAGTGTTGTATGGCTGTGGGGGCACGTCGTCCGTGTTGCCGAAGATGAAGGAACGCAAGAGGAGATGGTCCACCAAGCTAGTGAGGACCTTCGTCACCCCGTTGGTGAACACCGTTGCGAGCTTCACCTTGTCCGACGCAATGAGGCAGATGTTCAGAAAGAACAGATCTGCGGCAAACCGTGCTGGGTCAAGGTGTACAAGCCTGAGGGGGAACATCCACGGGCAGACGGCACTAGCCACCTTAAGGGGCGTTCGTATGACCGCCACAGCATACGCCCACACCACGCCGACAGACACGAACCAGAAGAGGATTTGCTTCAGAGCTGTCGTATTGACGGCCCATTTGATGGGATTATCGGCCCATGCTGCCACAGGCAAAAACCAAAATATCTGCTCCAATGCCCTGCTCCGCACAGAGGAGGCAAGAACCAGCACGTCGAGCCCTGTGAACCACAAGAAGCCACCCCCGAACGCCCACACGGAGAACCAGTTCAGATCCATGTCTGCGCTTCGAAGTAAACACAGCTCGTGCACAAACTCCTCCACAACCTGTGCCCACTCAGGCATCTCCTGCAACGCTGATGGGAGCACCGCCTCGCTGTGGACGTTGAGTACATCCGAGCCAGGAAGGCCAAAGACCTCAGAAGGCAGCGATGTGTTCGGAGAGGTGAAGGTCTCTGGAGGGTGGATGGGAATGGTTACTGAAGTGGAGGCCCCTAGTACAAGCTGCTGGTTCGTAAGGACCACAAGGATGAAGCCCGAAACGATGGGCAGCGCGACAACGTCGACAAAGGCCTGCAGCGCAACCCACCAGACGAGCAGCTTGGACTTCGAGTAGAACAGCATGCTGCGCAGGCACACAGAGACAGCCGCGGCACAGTGGCGCACCCTCATAGGGAAGAAGGTTTTGTCAGCTATCACGTCGCTAAAGCCAAGCCCCACCACAGCTAACACCTGCACGGCAACCAAATGAACCGCAACATACCCCAAAAGGAACACCCAGAAGGATGACAGCCTGTTGACCTGCCACCACGGGGACGGCAGCAAAGGGGTACCTTGCTTGTGGCCCTCAAAGAGCGCGAGCTCAATGAGCCTTCCAGCATTGAGAGGTAGAAATACTATGTAAAAGAGATGCATGGCAAGGGGCACCGGATGCAAGTGTGTGTTGAAGAAAGCCACAGCCTCCGACACCTCATCACCTGTCTGTGACACATGCTGCTTGACTGTCCCATCAGGCTCAATCACTACCTCGCCACGCTGCTGCTTGTCTTGCAGCACCTGGGCGACAGCTTCAATGGTCTCGGAAGTGACGGCAGACCCTTCATCGACTCTGACCAGTTCCAAGGGCAGCTTGTCGATGCTGTGTTGGTCAGGTGTCAGCTCCACCTCAACGACGTCGCTCAGCAGCACGCAGGGCACCTTGAGGGTCTGGTCATCTACTTGGATTGTCGCAATATCGCCATCGTCCTCGAGGACCTTCACCTGTGCCACGTTGCACAGGGTCTCAACCATGTCGTCCTGCCCAATGTGGTGCAGCACAGCGGCCACTACTTGTTTGTCACGCACAATGCCTGTGACGCTCCTCCGGTCATGAGGGTATGCAGCAGCAACGAGTGAAAGGGCAGCGCTGACAGTGGCATCACACGAAAGACTCTTGTCGGTGGCTACTTGCAGGTTCATGACATGGAGACGCTCCTCCGCCTCGAGCAGGTTCTCCTTTAGAGCTTTGATCGCAGTGACGGACACCCAGTTGTCGTTGAGCCAAGAGTCCCAAGCGACCTTGCAGCACACCAACAGGGCTGCAATCGGGAGTACAAGACCACCTTCAAGTACCTGAAAGAGGGCCTCAAGGGGCGTGGTAGGGAGTGCGAGGTGCGAGGTTGAGGTGATGAGGTCGGTGAGAGAAAGACGCCACATTAAATAAACGACGTAAGGGAGAAGAATGCCACAAGAGAGGGCGTAGTAGAAATAGACGGCAGCTGTGCTAGATATGCGTGCGAGGGACGCTCTGAGGAGGTTCCAGAAGACGTGTGGGGCACGAAGGCCGGACAAGGAGGGGGCTGTGGTGGAGTACATTTTGCGGAGGGCGAAGGTTTTTCTGCACAGCTCGCAGTCGACCTTTCCCTGCCGGAGAGCCCAGGCGACGGTGCACTTCCTGTGCGTGAAGGCAATACTACCACTGCAGGCACAAGGCCTCACGAGGGAGCCTGTCGTCTCGTCACCCCGACAAATGCGGCACATGTCACCTTCATCACCTGTTACTACCTTGTAGATGCCTTTCTCTGCTTTGCCATTCACGTGAAACCCAGTACCTACTTCCACAATAGCACGATCCCGGCCGACGTCTCCTTGAATCGCCTCCAAGGGAGTGCCTTCCTGGTATCTCAACACATCTTCACCTTGCACCACCCACACACACTGCATTGAGGGAGCCCGTGCTTGCTCTCCTACCCCCCCTCCCTGTTGCGGTGTCATGAAACGTGGTAAGGGGGGGGGGAGGTTGGAAAGGGCGGGTCTGTGGAAGGGGGGAAAGGAATGGTGGGGGGGGGGGGGGGGGGGGGCGTAGGAGGGGGTTTGTGGTTTGCGGGCAATGCTAAAAAAAGATTCTTTTAGGCCCCCCGTTGGTTTTTTTCCCCCCCACTCTCTTTCCTTTCGATATATATTTTCTCTCTCAATCTTTTTTTTTTCCGCCCCACCTGGGGCGAAGCGGGGAGAGAGAGACGGTAAAACAAAAAAAAAAAACTAACCAAGGCAAGCGCTGCCCTTTTTAGGCTGACCGCTTGCCTTTGCCTGTGGTTGGGTATACGGTATAATAACTAGGGGGAGGGGGGGGGGGGGGGGGGGTGGTGGTGATGGCCTCTCTTTTTCTTAAAAATTTTTTTTCTCTCTTCTCAGCTTCTTTGCAGTGAAAGAAGCCAAGAAAAAAAAAAAAAAAAAAAAACTATCAATTTATGAAAAATCAGATTACCCGATTTCACGAACGAGTTAAAAAAAAGGTGACCCCAAGTGAAATCTGGTGCTGATTTTCTAAACACATTTTTTTTTTTTTTATTTACTAACAAGCCGCTTTCGAAGGAAATCAGGGTGAACACTTATTGCTTTAGGGTGTATGTCTACTTGAGGCCAACTTTCGGCTTTTGGTTACAGCGGCTTTTCAGGCGTCTTCACCCGGCTGTAACCCGCCCCGCTGGCTGAAATAACTGAGATCACTTCTCGGAGAAGAAAATAGAGTGATTTCAAGAGAAAGCAGTTTGGGGTAAATAAAACCATCTTTTCTTCTCTTTCAAAAAGAAAGTCATAAAAGGCACGTTCAAAAAAAGGGGGGGACAGAAAATATAAGTAAAAGAAGGGGGGGGGGGGGAGAAAGATAAACTTTCGTATTGTTATCATTAGCATCTTTCTTTCTTTTTTTTTTTTTTGAAAGACCACATCTTTGCAGTGAAAGAGCTAGCCCTCCTTTTTTTTTGATTTTATTCAGTTTCTTCTTCTTCTTTTTTTTTGTTCTCCTTTTCTCTTTTTTTTTCCCTCCTCCCCGCCAAGTCCCCTTCAGTGAGAGTACAGTTTTTTAGGGAGGAGAGAAAGAAAAAGAAAAAAATAAGCGGTTTTTTTTTTTTTTTTTTTTTTTTTTTTTTTGGTAAAGGTTATTCTTTGAAGTGCAGAAACATGTAGCAAATTATTTACCTAATATTTAAATAACAAGATGCAAACACACTATCACCCAAGTTTTTTTTTTCTTCTTTTATTTGATAACTTTTAAAGTTCGTCATCATAAAAAGAAGGGGAGAGGGGGTGGGGGGGGGGGGGGGGGGGAAGACACAGCACAGAGATTCTTTCAACGCAACCAGATTTCATTGTTTGGTAAAACTGGTTTCAAAGAGAAAAAATTTCACATAAAAAAAGGGGGTAAAAAAAAAAAAAGTAGTCAGACTAGGATTCTTTTTTTTTTCCCGGCGGGGGAAAAAAAAAAAAAGAGAGGAGGTGTAGTCAAATTGCACCTATGAGCATTAAAGTCTCTTTTAATACAATAAAAAAAAGAAACTAATTAATCACCCCTGCCCCTCTGGAGAGAGAAAAAGAAGGTATTCAAAAAAAAAAAAAAAAAAAAAGAAAAAAAAAAAAGGAGGGGTTTTTTTGTTGTTGTTTCATGCTACATTGCGCACAGGGGAAAGAAGAAGAAGAAGAAAAAAAGAAATAAAAAAAGAAAATGAAGGGAAAAAAAAAGGGGGGAGGGAGTTTTGCTGTAATACCTCCCCCCCCCTTCTCAGTACATTTCCTTTCATTTTTTTTTTTGCTCTTTTATTTTTGTTTTTCCTCTCCCCCCCCTTTTTTTTGTATCCCTCTCCCCCTCCTTCGAAATAAACCTTCTATTTATTCCCTATCAAACGCTCTCTTTTCTTCTTTTTGTTTTTCAATTCTTTTTTTTTTCCATCTTTTCTTAAAACACAAAGCCACCTCCCTTTTATTTATGTATTTCATTTCATCTTTATTTTTTTTTTTTTTTTCCTTTTTCCCGCAGTCCAATGACCTTCTCCTTGATTATCAGCCAATTGTAAGAGGGTATTAGCAATAATAACAAAGTGAAAGCAATAGAAGGATTAGAGCTAAAGAAGAAATGAAAAAAAAAAAAAAAAAAAAAAAAAACACCAAAAAGAAAAAGGGAGGCCAAGAAAAGAAGGAAAAAGAAAAGTGAGCGAGAGAAGCGTCAATTGGAAATAAAGTCACTTGAGGAATGTCTAAACGCCAGAGCGCAGACAGGTCCAGGGGGGAAGGGAACGGGATAAAAGTTAGGGAGAAGTGGGGGGAAAAAAAAAGAAAAAAAAAAGAAAATAAATTGAGGGGGGTGGTGTATTCCATGTTGTCGGGAACTGAACATGGGTATTAAAATATTTTGTAAAGGGGGGAAGGGGGCCAACCGGTATGGTGTAATAAACTTCAGAACACCAAGGGGCTATAAATTTGCCTGCCCCAAGAAGAAAATTTTTTTACATCCATAATAATTGGGCACCCAGTTTTTTTTTTTTTTTTTTTTCTTTTTTTTTTTTTTGTTCCATCGAGAATGGTAAATAGACAGGGAGGAAGAAAGTAAACTTTTTTTTTTTTTCCCTTTCAACTCTTTAAATAAGACAAGAATGAGAAAACATGGGGTGTGGAAGGGAGAGAAAAACAAAGAGAAAGAAAAAAAAGACAAAAAAGGGAAGAGAGAGAAAAGAAAAACCCCCCCAAGCATGCAAGAAACATTCCCAGGGGGAGGGGGCGTATTAGCTACCCACCAAAAAAAAAAGAGAAAAAAAAAAAGAAAAACAAGAAAAGAGGAAGGAAAGGAAAACAAAGGAGAAAAGAAAAGGAGGGGGAAAAAAAAAGGGAGCGGGAATAAAAAAAAAAAAAAAAAAAAAAGAAGAAGAAAAAAAACCTTCAAAAGAAAATAAAGTGAGGTGTCTCTTACACTTTTTTTTTTCTTTTCTTTTGTTTCAAAAAGGTTTTTTTTTTCTTTTTTTTTTTTCTTTTTTTTTTTTTACCCAACTCTTTCCCCCTTTCTTTTGTAATCTCCTTGTATTCTCCCTTCCGCTCTTTTACTCATTCCTTTTTTCAGAAAAATATTTTTTTTTTTTTTATTTTTAGTTCATCCCATTAAGGGTCAGCTTCACGTTGTGGAGCAAAAGCTCCAAATCATAGGTCCCAGCGTCGTCCTTTGGAGTTCTCGTTTCATCCTGCGATTCAGATAGACTGTCGTCTTCTGAAGAAACTTCATAACTTTGAGAGGAGATCGACGCAGTCGAAGATGTAGATTCTGCATGTCTAGACCCCTTCAGATGGATCGTCATTTGAGCTTGGGAATTGCAGTGAATATTGCAGAGAGGGCAATGGTACACTTTTTGCTCTGCGGTGACTCTGTCCTTCTTTTCCTTCTTTTTGATGAAGTCTTTGGGTGGGGTTTTTTTCTTCTCCGTTAGTGTGCCTTCCCATTCCCAGTTTTTCCCCAATTCCTTAACGAACTCGGCCAGTCGCACAGGGCAGACCCAGTGGCTGAGGGTGATCCACTTATTGCTGAAAGTTTCGCAATTAGTTTCCCACTCAGACGCCAAGACCAGCCCTCCCTGGACCACAGTCCTTACAACTTCACGAAACTCGGAAATGCACTGCCGAAGTGTCGGGTCCTCGAACGGCTCCACCTGCCGCATCCCCTTCTTCACCAACTTAGTGGCGAAAAACTCTGTCAATTGTGCCATCACATTTGTGTTCTCATCGCACGGTAGGTCTGTGGCATACATTTTAATTTTTTTTTTTTTTTAGGTGCTTTTTTTTTTTTTTTTTTGAAAAAGGAGAGAAAAAAAAAGAAAATATTATTATGGGGTGGGGGATATCAAAGGGAGAGGGGGGAAGAGGGGGGGGGGGGGGGGGGGATATCCCACGTAACAAAATAAAAAATAAAAAAATAAGGTTATCCTCTCCCTCCCGGGAGTTTTTTTTTAAAAGAAAAAAAAAAGCCCCCTTTTACTTTTTTTTAATAAAAGAAAGAATGAATAGAAAAAAAAAAGAGACACCTAAAGAGACACCTGCGGTATGTGGCAGGACGCCCAGATAGAAGAAAAAAATGTTGACTTGAGTTGCTTTTTTTTCTTTCTCCCCCCCCCTTGGGTGTAATCAAAAATTATTAACATCAAAAAGAAAAAAAAGGGGGGAGGGGGACAAAAAAAAACTCATTTTCAATCTTATTCGACCGTGCACAACAAGCAAGCACCACGGAGCTGTTGGTATAATTAAAAAAAAAATAATAATAATAATAAACAATACCTGCCAATGATGCTTTTCTTCTTCGCAGTTCAACTGCACGTCGAAAATCCAGTTGATGTCATTCCTCCTGGGGTACTTGTACACAGGACAGTCGAATTTGTTAATGACCTTTTTTTTTATTTTATTTATTTATTTTAAACTCCCCATACTTGTTTGTTCCGTTGCTGGCCCGGCTGCTTCTTACCATCGTCACCTTGAACGGCAGTGACGTAGAGGACCGGTAGTTCTTTAGGAGATTCCTTGGGAAGAGGGTCTTTAAGACGCTGTTTTCCCTTGTCCCATCCTGCACCTTCAAGATATAGCCCAAACACATAAACCCCTTCTGAAGGCGGACGGTCGACTTCGTGTTTTTCCATTTTCTGGACTTCTGTGCGTAGAACGACATCGTCGAGAGCCCAGCCTTCATTCTTATGAGCACGGGTGACCTCCTGCCGGACTGATGTTAAAAACCCTTGGGGGTTGTAAAAACCTGTGAGCCAGAACTTTGGTGGGCGGTCTTCCTTGCTCCAGGAATCAAGCTGCCGCTGCCTTGTTAGAACTTCTTCAAACCACAGTCCCATTGTTGCGCTTGGCCATGATACGATCACCCACTTCGGAGGTACTTTCGCGTCATATAAATTATCCCTTGCTTCTTGTAAGTGCGGGGACATGACGACAACACCTGCGATGGCCAGTTTTAGGTCTTTCAAGGTGGTTCTGATGAGTTTGATGCACACGTTCAACCTTTCGATTTCCTGTCTGCAGAAGATGTTCAGCGGGAGGGTTGCGTTAATCTTTTTCATGAGGTCGCGCACTGCGTCAAGCTTCCAGTCTACAGGAAGACGTTTTAAAAAGTCGTCTGCAAGCTCTATCACAGTCTCATCGGGTGACTTCCCACCGCCTGCGCCGGCCCCACGCGGCTGGATGTCCAGAATGGTTCCCAACGTCTGTTGTGATTGTCTTGTTCTGTAAATAATATCGGCGTTGCTGTGTAGTCCGAACACCTCCGGCGGGTCCACCTCAGGGTAGCCGTCAAGGTATTCTTTGTGTTTGGCGTATTCCTCGAACATGGGTATCCCGTACCCTTGGTTCCCCCCAGGGAACGTGTAGAATTTGTATTCAGGGGCCAAGATCTTGTCGCTCATGCAGACCTCGCAAATAGTGTTAAACATTGTCCTGTCCTTTGTGTCTGTGATACGGCCGCCGTACTGGATCTCGGAGATCATGTACCGCACTGTGATCCACGACACTTGTGCGCCCTTCTTCACGTCGTCCCCGATGGTCGCCATGTGATTCTGCAGGAATTGCACGCTGGCCTGCCAGTCGCCTTGGTTGAACTCGTACGGGATGCAGAACCCAATCGGCCCGAACTTCCTCCTCTCCACAACATTCGAGTGAATGAAGCACTGCGCGAACAGCATCGGGCGCCATTCTGGCCTTCTGTAGCTGTCAAGCATCTCTTGGTTGAACCACCCATACGACCTCTTGATGCCCGCCTTAATACCCGGCGGCGGCTCGTTCGTCAGTTTGATGGACATCTGCAGCAGCCCAATGGGGAACTTAGGATGCGGCTCGCTTGTGATGAGCACTCTTGCCTCTTCACCAATGGCCTCGGGGTCAAACTTTACTAAAGTGTCCTCCAAGTCTGCAAGGAAGGTCAGCCCTAAATGGCAGTTCTGGAGCAGTGCCCACTCGCCCGAGCCTTGGAATGACGTCAGCGTGGCATCCATGGCAGCCTGTTCCTGGCCTTGTCCCATGGAGATACCTCCTTGTGGGATGATTTGTTTCTTCCTCTTTTTAGCAGAGGCCTCGATCAGGGCGGACGGGTCGGACCCCTGACTGAGCAAGAAGATGATGGGCGTCAGGCCAGTAGTGGTGTCGATCACTTGTTCGAAGTCTAGCTGCAGCGGCTCGGCGTAGTCCTTCCCGAGGATGTTCGACACGTAGTTCAGGGCGCCAAGCATGGCTCTGTCTTCACGCAGGGCTCTCACAACAAGCAAGCGGTCAAACGGCTCCAGCTTGTCATCAATCTCCGGCACCGGTGTGCTCTCAGGCGCCTCAATGTCATACCACTCCTTCCAGGCACGCTCGGAACGCGCAATGCAGTCGGGAAGCATCTTAAAGGCCTTTGGAGCCCCATCAGACAGGGCAATGACGTTAAGCCATGCCTTGTCGGGCAGCCATTGGTTGGGCTTCACTCTCGACTCTGCGATGGACAGTGCTGCACCACCCTTAAGGAGGGTTTGGAAGGATTCATGGGACAGCTTGGTGTTGTCCCTGGTGTGGAGCTTGATCTTGCAGGCCATTGTGAGGACGAAGAGGAGCCTATGGGCGGAGAACAGCCCACGCGTCATGTACTCAAAGACGACCTTAGTCATCAGGGAGATGATGTTGTTGATTCTCTTGGTGGTGAGCTGTGCCTTCTCGGAGTGCTTGATGGCATCGTGGAAAAGGCCGAGGAACTGCGGCAACGACGTTTGGTACATGTTGGACACATTGGACATGTCGACGATAAGGAAATACAAGACAGACCCGCGCAGGGCCACAGGACGGTACTCCTCGGACGCAGAATTGATGCGTTTTCTTGTCTCCTGTGCGACAGCCAGTTTTTCCTTAATTTCCGCAGAAGCCTTCTTTGCGTCTGCAAGAGTGGCGATCAGGTCGTCGTCGTCGATAAGGTTGCCTTTCGACGCGGCGAGCTGTGCAAGCAGCCTGTCCTCGAACTCCTTCAGACGCTTCTCGTTGTTGTTGACTTCTTCAATCAGCTTCGCTCGCTCCTCTTCAAGCTCGCTCTTCTCTTTCCCGATGACCTGACCCAGCAACTGCTGTTCCAGTCCTTGCATGGTGACAGTCATGTCAATGACCAACGTCTTGGCAAACATCTCAGGCGTGAATAGCGGGTTGGGTAACCTAGTCGTCATCACCATCTTGTACTCATCGTCGAAGTCGTGCGGCTTGTCATTGATGATGATGTTCTGCATTCTGCCCATACGCACGATAGCCTTGTCCAGCACTGGGTCGATCATGGGGTCGATGTCCTCTGTCACGTTTTCGACGATGAGGCACTTCCCGTCCTGCAACTGGCGTGCAAGGTGGTCTCCGAACTTCTTGTCCGTGAACTGCGTCACGATCACACCGGAAGCGTACCTCGACCGCAGCCACTTCAAACCCTGCCCTTGCGGATCCACGATCAAAGGATATTTCCCAGTCTTTTTGTTCCCCAAGTTGGAAGTGATCATGATGGCGTTCTGTACAGAGTGGTCGTCAGAGGGGAGCCCCTCGATCTGCCAGTCAGTGATCTGTGATTCTGTTGTCAAGAACTTCACGATCCCGATGTTCTCTGTGACGGGAATCTTCAGCTTCAGGCACATGTTGTAGTAGTGCTCGTTCAGCAGGGTGTGACGGAACTCCGCATTGAAAGGCCCGCAGTAACTAATGAAGGCGCAACTGAGCGCCACATCACCGACAAGCTTCCTGACACGTTCCTTGAACTCGTTGCTCTGCGTCGTCCAGCGCTCACGTTCGCCTGACAAAGCGTCGATGAGCCCGTTGGCGGCGTCCATTCTTTTCTTCGTCGCCAGAGCATCGTCTTCTAAGGCCTGCTTCTTCGACTTTGCGCTGTCAAGCTTCGCCTGGCACTTTGCACGGTCTTCCTGCACCAAAGATAGCTCTGCCTCTTTCTCATCGAGCTTCCTGTTCGCAACACGCAACTGTGCTTCCGCCTCCCTCAGCGTTTCCATCTTAGGTTGCACGAACTTCGCAATACCGATGTAGTCGTACATCGCACGCACCCACATGCACATTCCTGCGACATCCTTCGCTGACTTGGTGGCCTGCTCCGCACTCCACGCCTCCATGCATAGGTAAGGCAGCAGTAGTTCACATGTTTCCTCGTTAATCTGATCCTTCTTTCCTTGGCCGCCTTCCTCAGTTCCCTTGAAGGCGATTAATCTGTCGATGGCTTTCATGTCCGAAAGGAAGCGCCTCCCTGCTTCCCACGAATCCTTGATCCACAGACCGCCCTTCTCGGGCACCGCTTCGCAGTGCTTGTTCTCCATCGGGTCGTGCAGTAGGATGCACACACCGTCGAGGATCCTCTTCACCAAGGCTGGCGGGTTCGACAGTTTCTTCACGTTCTGGAGGGCTTTGGGGTCGATTGAGTCCAATGCCTTGTTCGCTGCTTCAAGCATGGGCTGTGCCGCAGCCAAGTCCTGCTCGGCGTCATCCTTCACAGCTTGCACTTTCTTCGCGTCGTGGGACAACATCTCCTTCACAGCCCCGACTTCGCTTTCCTTCTTCTCAGCCACTCCCGTCGCTTCTGTAATTTCTAAAAGCAGAGCGTCTGTTTCTTTTGTCGCTTGCTGCAGGTTAACCTCCTTTTCGGCAAGATTGATCTTCATGAGGCGCACATCCTCACCCGCCTGGTGGAGCTTCTTCAGACCGCCACCGATGTTCTCAGCAAGAACGTTGATCTGCTGGAACTTCTCTTGGTAGACAACAATGTAGGCCTCCAGGAAAGACAGGTACGACTTGGGGGTACTGAAGACAGAGCGTCGGAATCGTGTGAAGTACTCGACAGACATTTGAAGCATGAGCCTGTGCAGGGCAGCCATGAATTCCATGAGCCTTTGTTTTGTCTGCTGGTCGGTTTCCATTTTGAAGGATCCGATACGCTGCTTCGAAACATCCAAGAGGGCCGCCTCTGGCCATGGGAAGAACCAGTCAATGACGCAACCAGAAATGAGGGCAGGGAACTTCCTGGCCCTTACCCTGAACTTGTCACCGACGGGACTCATGCACAGCACGAAGTGAAGGTTGGATCGAACCTTGTTCACGAAATATCTCCACAGCCACTCGCCAGTGTCTTGGAAGTCCCTCCCGCACTCTTTCTTTGCTGTCATACGGATATCGTTGATGCTAGAATCTTTCTCGTCAGTTGAGTACAAGCCTGGGATCTCCCCAGACGACAGGAACCCATTGATGTACTCCAAGAACTGTTCGGACTTAATTTCGCTGTCTGTGAAGATAAAGCAGACCTGCCCTCGGGTGCCAGCGTATGAGTATTGCTCCCTCAGATCGTCGAATAGCTGGTTGATACCATAGTTCTTCGAGACGGTGATCTGGAAAGTCTTGTACGCGTGGATACTTGCAGACAGCCTTGTGAGGGATTGTTTCCCAGATCCACCAACACCCACTAGCAGGATGTTCCCTCGCTTGGTTGTGAGCACTCTTGTGATCCTCACAACGTGTTTAATGGCTGCATCGAACAGCACTAGCGACAGCTTGCGCGTTTTGTTCTCCGAAGCTTCGTTGTACCTGCTCATCCTTACCTCGAGCTTCCCACGCAGGGTTTCCATCGTATCGACAGGTTCGTAGATCTGCGGCGGTTCCATAGGCTCCGCGTCCTCATCGTCGCCTATTTCTACCTCCCGCAGGAAGTCACACCAGTACGTGGGCTGCTCGCATTGCTGCATGATCTGGTCGCCCAAGAATTCCTGCACTACCTGGTTGACTGTCTTGTCGTACCAAGCCTTGTCACCATCTGCGTTTAACTTGTCTGAGAACACACGGCAGCACTCGTGCTTCCACAGGTTAACTAGCAAGTACTCGTCTTTGATGGTGGATCTCTCTGTCTTGCAGATGCCTTGTACGATGTTCGTTAAGTCACGCAAGTTGAAGTTGTAGTGGAACTTAGCAGGCGTGGGGAGCATCTTGGCTTGGATCTTCTTCCAGAAAGCGATGGACATCTTGGTCGCCTGGTCGGCCACGTCTTTCGTTGCCTGGGTGTAGCTACCATCAGCACCCGACTGGTGGAACCTGCTGGAGAGGATGACACCGAAGATCTGCTGCAACGACGAATCAGACGGCAGCGGGACGCAGAACACAGCAAAGTGGCGTTTCAACCTGTTTGGGATGTCGTTCTTGCCACCTCCTGGGATGGCCATTGCGCCTGCGTATTGCATGTCCACAAGGTGGAAGGACTCGCCTGGCTTCTCCAAGCTGTACAGTCTGTGCTCTTCGACAACCTGCCGCACAATCTCATTAGTGATCTGGTCGCCCCATTCGTTGATCTCAGGCATCGCTGTGTCGTCGATGAATAGTGTCAGCTTCTTATTCCTCTTCGGTCCATAGTACTTACCCTGCCTCTTCTCCACGCAGTCCTGCAGAGCAGCTTGGAACAACCCTGGACTGGTCATGAACGAGAAGTTGATTTTCTTGAAGGTCATGAGGTCGCGTGCCTCTTGGTCGATGCGCTCGCAGTTCCCAACGTCTAGCAGGAAGTTCTCGATAGTGACTGTCTTAGCAGTACCGGAGCCACCCATCAGCAGGAAGGGACGCTTGTTAACGAAGTTCATCAACATAAGGAAGTTGAGACGCGTCGAGTCAAGGGTGGGAATGAACAGTGTTGCGAAGTCTTCCGAGATCTTCGCGTCACCTGGGTACTTCCAGTCGCTGGTAATGCTGTTCCAGTGGATCCACTTGTCAGACTTCACGTCCACTCTGTACTCGAACACAGTGTCCTCGTCGGGCAAGCTCTTACAGTTTGGCCTCACGAACCCATCATGGAACTTCTCTCTGTCGAAGGACTCGAGCAGGCCACCCAGCGACCACGACAGGACGAACCAGAAGAGTTTTTCAGCCAAGCTCTTTGAAGGGATACCCTCAACGTCGTCGAGGAGGGCAACAAGTAAGAAGTAGGAGTTGATGAGCTGGTGCGCGCACCCACAGCTCATAATCACATTGCACTCCTTCGTGTAGAACTTGATGGCGGCGTCGACATGCTTCTCGTAAAGGTGCATGAACATGTCGCTGACTTCTTTAGAAAGGACAACAGGACAGTCGCACGGCACGATGCGTTCTTCCTTCCTTGTTGCGTAAAGCTTGGCACGGATGACAGGATCCCAAGGTTTCCACTCTCCTCTACCGATGGCCCCACCAAGCTCGGCGTCGGAAACGTAGATGATACCGGCGCGTGATACAGTGGCGGGCGAGGCGTTGTTCAGATTCTCTGGCTCGAAGCAGACTTTCATGTTCTCAGTCATGTTCAGTCTGTCACCGCTCGCGAGGGTTAACAGCTTGTTGTCGTCGAGGACAGTGTTCAGGTTCTCGATCCAAATGGCGTCCACAGGCCCGTCACACACTAACCATACAGATGCAGGCTTCTTCCCGTCCTGCTTTCTTGTCTTCGCACAGGCCTGACGCCACAGCGACGAGAAGATCCCATCGTGCCAATCGCCAGTGCCGGCGTCGAGCTTGCCAAACATCTGCGGCGCCGTGATGGCCTTCGGGTTCATCCTCATTTCATTGTGCTTCATCCCGCCAAGCTTCTCGTCGATGTCGCACAAGGACTTCAGCACCATCAAGAAGATCATGGTCTTCCCGACACCGTCAGGCCCCACAACCATCAGCCCGTGGCGCACCAACTTCGTCTCGTAAAGCTGGATACACTTTGCCACCCACGGTGGGTGGAAGATGAGACCGTTCTCATTACAATGGAACTTCAGTGCTTTCTCAACCTCTACGTAAACGTTCTTCTCGGGGTTCTTCTTCGGGAACAAGTCCTCCAGCAGTGAGTTGAACAAGTCGATGTCATCGAACACCAGCTTTGACATGTTCATGTCGCGCAGCGTTCTCATGAAGAGGTACATCTCGTCCTTCACGGCGGCCCTGCGCAGCACCGACCCAGCCGTACGCAGCACAGAGAGGATGTTCCTGAGACCGAAGTCGTAGTGGCGTTGCTTCGACAACTGCTGCTCGCACAGGTTGTACAGGAGATAGAATTTCTGCGAAAGGATTTCGTCCTCCTTATACCCCTGACCACCCAGTTTGACCTTCATGATGGCCTGCCTGTCAGGAACCATCATAGTCACACCTCTGAAGAGGATCTTAAGGTTCTCAGGCAGCTCTTGTCGTCCAGCGTAACCCGGGTTCATGGTGATGAAGAAACCAACACCAGGCTTCAGCCCCACGATGTCCTTGTCGGGGAAGACAAACTCTGTTTTGTGTGCCTTGAGCCCATTGAGCACACTCTGCACCTGTTGTGCGACAACGGACAGCACCGGAAGGTCGATTCTGTTGAACTCGTCGAAGCACCCCCACGCGTTAGCCTGCGACAACCCTTTGATGATCTTCCCCATCGCCTTGTAGTCAAGCTGGTCGGAGCAGTTAGTCACAATGCACAGCTTCCCGTATGTTCTCGCCAAGTCTTTTGTGGTTTCTGTCTTACCTGTACCTGCAGGGCCAGCAGGAGCACCACCCAGTTTCATGGCCAGCGCCTGCGACAGTGTGATGTAGCACCTGTCAGTCAGTGGTGTGATGACCAGCCTTTCTTTTACGCCCAGATACTCATTACAGTACAAGGTATCCGCGTCAGCGATTTGGATGATTACCTCCTCCTTCTCAGGTCGGAAGTAGAACCTCGCCTGTTTCAGCCAGTCGAACGACGTGGCGTCGCGGAGCTTCTTCAAAGGCACGTCCCCCTTCGCAACAGGCTTCGCCCACACGTCCTGCTGATGCACGTGGATGGTGATAAGCGTTTCGACGTTCACACGCTCCATCTTTGCAAGGTCCGTGCGGGTTAGTTCGATAAGCATGTCTTTAAGATCGCTGATACGCCTGTCGCACGACTCCCTCAGTGCCTTCTGCTCGCTCTTTGAGCCCTGTAGGAAGTCCTGCACGTCTTGCGTCCACAACATCTGCACAATCAAAAGGGACACCTGCGCCACGTACGTCTTCAAGCACCCTTCGAAGTGTCTCAAGTTCCCTTGCAGCGTCGGGATCTCAGCGGCAGCCCTCTTAGCAACTTCTTTTACAGTTACGCACATCTGGTCAACAAGGGCGAGAAGCCAGCACTCCACGTTCCCAACACAGGGCACAGGCTCAAGAAGCTGCAAACTCTCTCCCTCGGGGGAGTGGAGCCATGTGATCTTGATAACGCCGGACCCTGTCTCGCCTTTGGCTGGCTTGAACCTCTCGAAAGTGACGCTTGTGACACCGTCGAAGATCGACTGGATGTTGCCCTGGATGGCGGTGGGGTCAGACGCCTGCGACAGGATGTCAAGGAGCACTGTCTCAGACACGAAGTAGAACCTAGGGAAGGCACGTCGCTTAGTCTCAAGGTACGACTGCAGCTGCTTCTGGCACTGATCCAATTGATCCTTCAAATTCGGCAGCAGGTCGAGCAGCTCGTTGTCGTAGCAGAAGCCGATGACATTCTTCTGCTCACCCGCCTTCGTCATGATCTTCACCCAAGTCTTGTCGATCTGCGCGAACCTCTTCGCCTCGGCGGGTAGCTGCTTCATGATGTCACCGCCTGCAAAGACGGCCTCGAGCCACACCCACGCCGACTGCACTTCCTGCCACAGACCAAGCTTCTCGCTCACGCTTGATAGTTTAGTCATCCATTCTGTGACCTCTTCTCTGAATGGTGCAACGAATCGCGAGGCAAGCATCGATCCCACTTGGAGCTGGGACTCCTCCAGCGACTCCTTGATTAGGTTGGTCTCCTCACCCTTCAGCACCAGCTGACCTCTGTGCTTGAACTCGCCGAACATCAGCTCCGTGTCTTTCCAGTTTCTCTCGATTTCCTTGTACTTCCTCTCGATGTCAGCTTCCTTTTGTGCAGACATTGTCACGTCTTGCACCTCTTCCTCGAAGTTCAGTAGCTTCGCCTCCAAGATGTTCCCTAGCTTGAAAAGATCCTCATCCAGTTTCCACGTTGTTGCCGTGATTTGCATGATGGTCTTCCAATGCCTTTCGCGCATGGCAGGGTGCGCAAGGGCAGAGATCATCTCTTCCAGCCCCAGGAAGTCGTCAATGTACTTTTTCAACTCCAAGTATGCGTCCCACGTCTTCAGTGCCTTGGGTAGCTTTTGTGCCTGAAGTTGGAATCTGTTAACCTCTTCCACCAAAGAAGCGAACCCCTTACCCCCACCTTGCTTGAGCTCCACCCACAGGGTCTCTGCGTACCCCTTGATCTTCTGGATAACCTTCACGTAAAGCAGGTACAGCTTCTCTAGAAGACCAAGTTGTTTCTCTGTCTGCACCAGTTCGGGGTATTGGTGGACAGGCATCCCGAAAAGCTCCTCGCCTGCCTGGAATGTCGTCCAGGACCGCTTGTGGTCTTCAAAGAGACGCTGGTACTTGTTCAGCCGTTCCATTGCATCACTGGGCGAGATGCCTTCACACATGGGGCCGTTCTCGTCGAAGTCCTTCCTGAAGGAGACCACCACGTGCTGGAAGATATCGACCTCTCGTGTGAGGCGTGCTTTGAAGCCGTTCTGCAGCTTTGAGATTTCGTCGTTCCTCTTCTGTGCTTTCTGGCGCAGGTTCCTCCAATGGTGCCACAGCTCGCCCACTTGCTCCTCCTCGTCTTTCGGGATCTGCGCATTGTTCCCCTTTAGCATTGCATAGTTCTCCTGCACAGGGTCGAACAGGAGGTCCACTTCCGATTCACGTTCCCTGATCTCCCTCAACGTGTACATCATCATTCGCAGGTCTTCAAGGGAATCTTCCTCTTTGATGTCATTCTGCAGCGCCTTGTCATTCTCGTCCATCTGGGTCTGGATCCTAGCAAGGTCCCTGCTAGCTTGCTGGTGGAGGTTCTTAGCGTACTGAGACTTCCAGTCTTGCGCCTCACGCTTCAAGGACATCTTCAACCTCGCAGTGTCCAGCGAGAGTGACCCGATCACGTAGCTAGGTTGGATCCCTTCCACATCGTCCTCAACGGCCTTGTACCTCTTCAGCTCCTGCTCAAACATGGCAAGGGTGGGTTGTTTTTCCAGGAATTTCTCGTACTCCTCCTGTTTGTCGTCCATCCACAGGTACTCGTACCGCTTGAATGAGTTGAGGTAGTCCATCACCTGTTTGTTGAGGCCGTGGATTCCACCCGTCAGCAGCAGTACAACTTTGACGATCTCCTTGTTCTTTGCGATCTTCTCGAAAAAGGTTTCCGACCCGTCGACACCTTCCCAGGGGCTGATGTACTTGGAGCACTTCAAGACCGCAGTGGCAGATTGGTTGATGGCTTTTTGCACCTCTTCGAGGGATGGGTGAAGCAGCACGTGTGGTGGCGACAGTTCGACATTGACATCGAAGAAGGGCTTCCCGACCTGCATGAAGTCTGTCCTGTTGCCACGTGTGCCGACTCGTTTCTTGATCAGGTTGAGGGAGCGTGTGGTCGTCGTGAGTATAGCCTTGAACATCAGGTTGTTGAAATGCGACTTAAGAGTAGTGACCTCCGCCATAGACTCTTCCTTGGTGGGTATTTCATCACCGGGAAGCTTCTGCGCCGCGAGGATGGCGTTGATAACGTCCTCAGCAGCCTTTTCAACTTCGCAGTTCTTGATGTCCATGAGCTCGGACTGTGATTTGATGTGCTTCTCTTGCAGGGAGACGAACTGTTCCAGCGAGAAGGACTGGTTCTCGGGGAGGTTCACCAGCAACGTAGAGCTAATGAACTTCAGGTTGGCTTGGATTCGGTTCTGAACAATGTTGTTGACCTGCGTGACGACAACGTCAAGGCGATGCAACCCCGTGTGTACTCTGTTGATGTACCCATCGATGTTCATCGAAGTCCATGTCAGGGAGATCTCACCTGGCCGCATGATGCTGTCGAGGATCTCAAGATTCTTTGTCATGAGGTTCCGTGTGACAGGGATTATGCGCGACACTACTCTGTCGTATTCCTTGATAGCATGTGTCAGCTGCCCGTGGAAGGTCTTGAATTTCTGTTCTTGCATGAGCACCATCTTCGCACTCCCGGGGATAGGTACGTCCATCCTCATAAGCGCTCTCGCTTCCTTGATCAGTTGCAGGATTTCAATGTCGAAGTTCACGTACAGCTTCCCTTCGTTCCGGACTAGCAAGGTGGCGTTCAGCCCGCTCTTCATATTGTCGATGGACTGCTTCCATGCGTTCAGCCATACAGTCTCGAACTCGATCAGCGCACGGGCGATTTTATTGTACGTTCTGATGATCTTCTTGGACTCCTTCTGCGACCCCATGATGCTTTTGTTTTCTTTGAAATTCTGCATAGGTGACTCGATCCTCCTGAGGAGCTGCCTTGCCCATGTGATGGACCCTGCGACTGGTGTGATGTTCCGCACCATGGGAGGGTTTTGCTTTTGTCGGTCGTACGTTTTTTGTACGTTTTCCAAGTCGAGTCCGTAGTTGTGGAAAATCACCATGTACTTGGACTCAAGGTCGCTTCGAAGGGTTTTTCTGTTGAGGATGAGCTGGAACTTTTTGAGGAGGGCGAGCGCGTTCTCAGTTGAGGTGATGTTTTCGAAACTGCTGTTGATGAAGACTTGCAGCGAGCACTCCAGCTCAGCAATGTTTTTGTTGAACTCAATAAAGGCCTTGTCGAAGGTGGGCGTGGACTGGTCGAGGGGGTCATGCGAGGCTTTCTTTTTCAACTCCTCAACGTGGTCGAAGAACCTATCAATGAGTGACTTCATCCCGTCGATGTTGTACTCGCTGAGAGACTGAAACTGCTCAATCGTGTCGAAGATTTCAATCAGCTTATGAACACGCTTGCAAAACAGCTCAAACTTCCCGAAAATGTGCAGAATGTTGAGCGAGGAGAACTGAGGCCCATCAGCCTTCTGCTTCAACCTCTCAGACGCCTTCTGGAACTCTTCCTGGTACCTAGTATTTAAAGCAATACAAGCTTGCAGTCTCTCAATCAAAGCACGTAATTGTTCCGCGTCTGTAGTTTGGCTCCATAGGTGTGCAGCAGACTGGCTACCATGTTGTCGGATATCGTTCTTGCAGGCGAGAATGAGCTGGTTTGTGATTTTACAGAACAGAACCATCATGTGCTGTTCTGTGCTGTAGTATCTGGCGATGGTGTACATCATTTTGATGTTGTTGACCAGGGCAGGGAGGAGGTTGATGATGACGGTGGGGGACTCTTTCTCAAGCGCCTCGAAATAGCTCTCCAGAGACGACAGGTACCGAACGTTCTCCTTCGCCTCGTTGGACGCGTCGGTCAGCCTGGTGTCGATCTCACGCCATTGCTTCACACAATTTGACCGCGCTGCTCCAAGCACACCTATGACCGTCTTAACTTCGGGTGCGGCAAGCTGTTCTGTCAGCGTGTTAAACTTCGCACACCGTTCCTTCCACCATCTCAGTTCTGTTATCGGCCCGACTTCTTCGGGTATATTTTGCGGTTCTTGGTCAGCGTGCCGTGGCCGTTCTTCGATAAGGCGTACCGACACACCGACCCAGTTCTCAATGCACGATTCGAAATGTCGTACTAGTTTTACATCGCTTGACGCTTTTGTGTAGTTAACCCCTGCGGGGATGGCTTTCATGAAGGAGCTCTCTGGCATGGCCACGCGTTCTGCGTCGATTTCGTCGGTCATGAGCTCGTCTAGTTTTTCGGAATGGTCTTGGATGCAGAGTTGAAATTGGTCTTTTTGCTGCTCGCTTGCTTTGCCCCACTTCGCCTGCCGTCTTAGAACCGGTTGGTAAATCGACTCCAACATTTGCCTGTGAAAATCCAAAAATGTGACTTTGTTCTTCTCGTTGACCTCCAAGACACCAATTGTGATTTCTTGCATGAAGTCAACTTCTTTAACGCTGACTGGTTTTGGCAGGTTTTTTTTCGGGTCAGGCGGGGTGTTTCGAATTGCGTACGCACCACGGGTCCTCAGGTGCGACGCGTGGGTGGCGGAGAGAACCATTTCTTTCTTTTCTGAATCGTGGAAGAACAGCAGGACGCTCGGTGCAGCCTTCACCTTTCCTTCTTCATTGGTCTCCGTGCCTCGAAGGAAATTCGTTAGCAGTTTCTCGTATTCTTGTTTTCCCTCTATCACAGCCTCGAATTCTTTAAGCGTGTCTTTCAGCCCCGTTTCAGGTGGTGCGTCTGGCGCAGCGCTCACCACAGCCAGCGTGTCCGCAACTCTGTTCAAAATGTACTTCCGTGCTGCATCGAAAACCTCTTTCGAGGATGTCATCACACCGTGTTTCTTTTAAAGGGGAGAAAGGAGAGAGAGAGAGAGAGAGATGGTGTTAAAAAAAAAGTAATAAAAAAATTAGAAAGGTATGTCTTTTCTTCTTCTCTCTTTTTTTTTTTTTTGTGTTAATGAAAAAAGAAATCGGAGTGCCCTCTCTCTCTCTCTCTCTCCGTCTATCCCTTATTAGGGGGGACACGGTTGTTTATTTTGTTTTCTCTCTTTTTTTCGTTCCCCCCCCCCTCCTCCCCTCCCTCCTGTGTATTTTTTTTTTCCCGCGAAGGTTTGTAAATTCAACAACTAAGGTAAAGAAAGTCTAGGTGGAGAGGGGGGGTGGGAATCTAATTTTCCCACCATTATTCTAGCTGAGACATTAGGTTCATCTTGGGTATTGATTGCTCGAGGGGGTTGGGGGGTATGGAGGGTGTGGCGGTAGGGTATGTGTAGATGGATCTTTGTTTTTCCAGAGATGGTTTTCGTGTCGCCCTTCGATTAGCATAGACATAGTCCTTGACAGTGATCCGGGATGTCTTCACATTAGTAACACTCTGCAGGGGCTGTCTTACTGCAGGAAGCTTTTGGGGGCTGCAGCTTGGCTCATGTCGGCCTTGCCCCGAAGTTATTGAGAATCCCACTAGTCTGGGCCCCTCTTCCATATTACATCTCAGTGGAGCAGCTACAGGCGCCGCAGGGGTGCTTGGTCCCACTACTGACCCCTGCGACCCTTGCCAGGAGTACGGGTCTGGTATTAAGCCTTCCATGGTTTTTTTTTTTTTTTTTTTTTTTTTTTTTTTCCCTCCCTTCCCGCTGGAAAAAAAACAGTAAGAACGAACGAAATGGGAGGGGAAAAAAAAAGAAGAAGTACCGGCAAAACTTCATATCATAGTGCCATGAAACCCTCGCCAAGAAAAATAAAATGAGAAAAAAGAAAAAAAAAAAAAGAGACATTTAAGGGTACCTGCGGTATGTGGCAGGACGCCTGAAGAAAGAAGGATAAGAAGCTCGGAGTAGAGGAAGCAGCCTCACTGTGAGGGGAAGAACAAAACTGCAAAAAAAAAAGAAGAATAAAAAGAAAAAACGTTATGAGCGGAAAAGACAAAAATAGAGGGGAGGAAAAACTATATGAGGGGGGGGTTTTTGCATCATAATAGGAACCCGTTCTTAGTGCAACCCCCTTGGGCTTTTGCCCCTTCATTTTCTTTTCTAACCATTGTGAAAGAAGGGCGAAATGTTTTTGCGGCTAAACTTTAAATCCTGTAAAACATGTTGCCAATGGTCTAGACCAGTCAAAGACTCGTTCTTGCAAAATGAAAAAAAAGGTGAAGTGAAGGGGGGGGTAGAAATAAATGCGATGCCAAGCCAATTATGGTTTAAAGGCTACCTAGGCATGAATTCGACAACGGAAAAGTCATTGAAATGTCTGTCCACTTTCCCCTCCCAAAAAATCACGAAAGAAAAAAAAAATTAGAAACTTGCTGACAGTGGCTTGTGACATTGTAATAATCAACAACCAGTAAAAAAATAAATAGATATTCGACACTATCACGCAAAGTATTAACAGAAGGGGAAAACAACAAACAAACAAAAAAAAAAAAAAAGCGGGGGGAGGAGGACATTATCTCTCTCCTTTTTTTTTTTTTTTTTTCCAACATTTTTTTTTTTAACTGCCCGCACTCCTCCCCTCCACCTTAAACCAAAAAAAAGGACGATTAAATAAAAAATAGACAAAATCCCCCAGTAACCAGGGGAAATGCTCGCCACTTTTTTTTTTCTTCTTCTTTTTTTTTTTTTTTTCCCCCGTTCTTTCATTCAGTTCAGTACTCAGCCCCCCCTCTCAATTCAATTCAGGAACAGGCTTTCCTTTCATAAAGAAAACCCACATCACACCAGCGAAGACATAAATCGCAGCCGACAAATAAAAAACATTTCTCCAGTGGGAAGCAGCAATAGTACCAGAAGCAGAACTTGACTCCCCGTATTCCGCAGGTGTCAACGGCGACGTGAGCGTTACAGTCGGCGGGTACACCTCATCCCCCAAGATGTACCCCGCAATAATAGGCGCGATAATCCCGGCAATGTTCGCGATGACGTTGCCGACACTGTACAGGTAGCCTGCTTGGTGCGGCGACACGTCAACATAATTAGAAATAAAACCACCCCCAACAAATCCACTAGAACCGATGGCTGCAGAGACAAACACCACAGCTAAGGTGGTATCGGTCATCCAGCCCATTGTAACAAGCATGACAGATGCCATTGTAAATGCGCTGAGTTCTATGATCAGCCGTGTGTTGCGGACAGTGGTAACCTTGATCAACTTGTCGGCGATTGTCCCGCTAGCGATCGCCGCACCGAACTGACAAAGGTACGGGATCACCGCGATGCCCCCCGCATCCTGCAGGGAAAACCCCAAATCCTCGTCCATGTACTTTGGTAGATACGTCATCAGCGTATAAACGCAGTAGTTCGAGCTGAAATGGTTGATATAAATCGCCCATGCAGCGGGGTGGGTGAGGAAACCCCTCCAAGGAGGTGAAGGGGATCTTTTGACATTCTCTGTACCAACTGTCACGTCAGCATCGCGGCCCGTTGTCTGTGTGATGTACTCCAGCTCGCCATCTGTGATACCCTTCATCTGCCCCGGGGTCGAAGCGGCAAGCCACATCCATAGTATAAACCATGCCACTCCTATGGCACCGAACACATAGAACACCCACGGCCATGTTGTGCTGACGTTGTCGTCGTCCTTGTGCATGTCTATCAGAACGCCTGATACGGGGAATGCTACTGCCGTGCCCATGTATGCTCCTGCGTTCGCCACTGACACGTGAAATGACCTCTCTGTGCAAGGAACCCATTTTGTGAACAAAACATTCATTGCTGGAAATGTTACAGATTCGAAGAGGCCCATTACTGCACGTACGGCCAGGAGCAGCCATAGATGTCCCGCGCATAGAGGGAGGATGAGGGTTAATATTGCTGTTCCCAAAACGCCTATCCCGAATACTATTTGCCCGCCGTATTTTTCAGCCAAGATTGCGCCCGGGATTTGAAACAGAACGTAGCCCCAGAAGAATGCGGACAAGACGTAGCCTTGTGTGATGTTGCTCCACCCGTAGTGCTTCTGCATGGGCTCGACAGCGCTGCTTAGATTGACCCTCATTGCATAGACGTTGCCCAGCCCCATCGACAGGAGGACTGTCATCAACATCCGCTTCTTCACAAGCCCTCCTTCTTTTTGTAGATTTCGGAGCAGATTCTGGCTCTCGCTCGTGGACCTTTGTGTCTCGACCTCTTCGTCTTCGTTCACAACGGGTCGCATTTTTTTTCTTTTTTTTTCTTTTTTGTTTTCCCCCCCCGAAAAAAGAATCTTTTTTTTTTTTTTTTTTTTTTGGTTGCCCCTCCCGCACTTACATCCAATTCGTCTGCAGTTGAAGGAAGCTACTTGCCACTCTGACTTCCTGCCTAATGATGCTGCACTGCCGCATGTTCAAAAAAAAAAAAATTCCAGCTCGTAAGAAAATTTAAGAAACAGGAGAACAAAAAAAAAGAAGAAAAAAAGGTCAAGACGGGTCACGACAGTTGAGGGGGCAGGAAGGGGTAAAAGTATAAAGGAAAAAAAAAAAAAGGACAGAGGAAGCAAATAATAAATAAAAGAAAAAAGAAGAAGAAAAAAAAAGCAACAATAGTATGTAAATTGGGTAAAAAAAAAAAAAAAGGGGAAAAAAAAAAAAAAACGAAAGAAAAGAAAAAGGGGAGAATAAGCAGAATTGGATGCAGGGCAAGATTGGTCCACAGAAAAAAAAAATATATATTGTACATGCCAAAAGGACGGGGAAGAGGGGGGAGCAACACCCTTTCGTTTTTACTTTCTTTTTTTCCTCTTTTTTTTTTTTTTTTTTTTTTTTTTTTTCAAACGTCCACAATTTCCCATCCCTCAGAACCATCAGAGGCCACCCGAGGCATTCCACTGCCTTTACCGGTGTTGGCCTTCCCAAAGTAAGACGTGCAGGGCGTCGATAAAGCCCCTTGATTGAGTACCTGTAAATAAAAATTTTTTACCCCCCCCCTTCCGTTTCTTCTCAATACCTTGCTCTTTGAGAGGTTAGGTGATTCAGGTGGTGAAGGAAAAGGCTGAGTCGATTGCATGGGCGAGCTGTTTTTAAATTTTCTTTTTCTCAAAACTAAAACATACATGACAACCTTCTCACCGTCCAAAACATATTGAGGAGCCAGCTCAACATAAGTCCTAGGCAGCATTCTAAGCCGGAAGTCTTCTTGTTTTTGCGAAGTCTGCGGGAGCTGCCATTTCCCAACAAGCTCGGGCGCGGAACCAACACCAACACCTTTCCCCAACAGTGTAATCCCTGTTTGCCCACCTGAATTGTTGCTACCAAACCCAAATGAAGCACCAGTGTGCGCACCGGACAGAACTTGAGACTGCAGCGTCCCATGACGAAACGCCTCAGCAGAACCTATATGAAATTTTCCATTCACAGTCCCTTCATCGGTAAACTGCAAGTACGCCCTGACATGTATATTACCAGACTCGAGTTCAAGAGTGCCTTGGTAATGCCCGGATGGAATTGTTGTCGCGGCTTTGTTTCCTGTGAAACATCTCCAGACTGGGTAACCTAAGGGGACTACGTTACAAGTTGCGGTGTCGTATAAAAGTTTTGAGAGACAGTCTGCGAGTGTGAATGCTGTGGGACCGCCGCGGAGCAGCTCTGTTGGAGGACGGTGGGGTTTGACCTTAACCTTGAAAGCGTGCAGAATCGTGATTATGTTAAAATTCAACGCGCTCAACCCTTGGACAAAACCCTGCTTGTGCTTCACATTGCCGTGATCGGCGACCCACAACGGAAATGTTGTAATGTTGCACACTTCTGGTTCGAAATCGTAAGCGGAGTTCGACGGCGCCACCGTTAAATGCGTCACAACCTCAACAATACTTGACCACCAAGACGGCTTTATACTCGTTCCTGGCGATCGTAATGATATGGTTGAAAACGACCCTGCTTCCGTCATAGCGAATGGAAGCGGGACATCGAGAATTTCAGATATCAAGCGAACTATAAAAACAAGCATTCCGAGCGCTGCTGATATATTGCATTCTGAAAATGCTGGTAGCGTGTCGACCGTTACGCTGACTGGTACGCAAAGGCCACCGCATATAGTGATGCCCTTGTGGTTTTGGTGATCGCAGGGTTTAAGAGGGAACACGGATAGAACCTCTTGGATGCGTTTTCTTCGTTCGTCTGCGAGTTTTTCTGCGTTTGGTGATTCCTGGAAGGGTTCTGTTTTTGGGGTTTCGCACGGGGTTATTTTCTTCATCTCTTGGTCGAGTCTGACCTTCTTGTCGCGTTCTTGTTTGATCGCCTCTTGCAGCCGTCTCACTTCCTCTTCCTTGGCCTCTAGGTTCAGTCTTACCTCTTCGAGTTTTTTTCGTATCCTCTCCCGTCTTCCCAGCCGCCTGCATTCGTCTTCTCGTTGTTTGACGGCTTCGGAGGCCTCTATCCACTTTCCAGCCTTCCACGATTCCTCCTCCTCCACACTTCTTACCGCGGTGTTGTAATCCTGCACCAAACATTTTTTACAGACCAGCCTGGGATGCATCGAAACAGCCCAGAATGGCGGGCAGGCTATACCGAGAGAACAGTGCTCCATTTTTTTTCTTTTTTTTTCCCCCGTCTGTCGGGAAAGTGGTAAGAAGTTTCTTTTTTTTTTTAAACTGGAAATAATAATTGGGTAAGGTGAAAGAACAAAAAAAAATGAAAAGGTGAAGGGGGGGGGGGGGGGGGGAACCAAATATGATGAATAAATAAATAACAAAGTTTGTGCAGGGAGATGTTTGGGAAAATTTTGTGATCGAAAAAAAAAAAGGTGGGGGGGACGGGCGGATGAAAATGATTTTTTTTTTTTGCAAGGCTAGAATACTTTTTTTCTTCTCCCCCCCTTCCCCTGTTTTCAGTAATAGTTCTCAGCACGAAGATCTCTTTTCGCGGTGTTGATGTCGCTCTTGGTTCTCCTCTTGTCGCCGGGCTTTTGCGAGTTCTTCTTGCAAGACTTCACAACCTGGCTGTAATCTTCTCTCCGGAGGATGCCCTTGACACGCGCCTTTACATGCTCGACATTTACAATAGACTCACCCGATTCACTGACAGACACATTGGCATTTGACTTCTTTTTGATACGCCTGGTACTGGCAACGGAAGCGGTAGCCGCCATCTCTTTTTTCTTCGCGCGGAGTTCCTTCTTTCGTTGGCGCTCTTTTTCGGAGTCGTACGAGGATTCGGAATCTTCGTCGTCTTCATGTCTACCATCGTCGTTTTCCTTGGGTTTTTCGGCGATGGACAGCTCGGCAAGGGTTTCAGCAGATAGGCAAGGAGCATCTTCCGTGGAAATTTCCTTTTCTCCCTTCCCGTCGACGGTGGAGTCATCGCTGTCGGAATCAGATTCACTGTCGGACACATCCGGCTCGGCTTCGTTTTGAACAGCATTTGTCTCGAGAAGCACGTCTAGAACAGCTTCGTCTTTCTTGTTGTAACCAGTTGCCATGACCTGTTTGTCAAGGGATTCCTGTCTTTCTGTGTCGACATGCAGCTCGGGGATGTACTCGAAGTCTATTTTGAACTTCCTTCTGAAGAAATCATGCACACATTTCACATCCCTGTTGAACAGCATCGTCGCGTTTGGGTGGTTTGTCGACGTCATCTGTGGGAAGTCGATTACGACTAGCTCCTCCTCATCTGTGATCATCAAGTTGAACTCGTTGAAATCACCGTGGATCAACCCGTACTTCGCAAATTTAATAATCAAGTCAATAGCATTCTTGAACACCTTCTGCGGGTGCCTCAGTTCGGCTACACTCCTCAATGGGTACCCATCCACCTTGGACATCACGATGCAATGCCTGTTTTGATCGATGGGTTCGGGGACAGGGAAGCCTTCGGCATGGAGAGCCTTCATGAATGAGAATTCCTTCATTGCCGCAAGCCTTGATATGTAAAACCAGGATTCACCGCGCAGTGCCCTCCCGTTTTTGTAGTCACGGTTGTTCTTGACCGTTCTGAACGAGGTTCGGCCAAGACGTTGGATTTTCAAAATCAGTTCCCGTCCGTCTTCGTTTCGCACGCAGTAGATGTCGGACTCCTTGCCCACCCCCACCTTGTTGCCCACGGCGTCCATGGATTTTCTCTTCACGAAGGTCCTCATCGCAAGATAGTCGTACGCCATGTAGTTCATGCGGTAGCCGTCGTAGAACTTGCACTCGTGCATCAGGAAGTTGTGCTTCAGCAGCCACCTCAACCGCTTCCTTGCACCGCCAGCCTTCAACCCGGCGATCTTCTCAACCAGCATTGCAGGTGCCAGCTCGTGGTTCCTCGATGCAAGCTCCACTGCCGCCAACACCCTAAAATCCTCCTCATCCAAATACCTCAGCAACGACGGATCAAACCTCACCATTGTGTTGTGTCCTGACTGGAAAGGTTTGTTGTTTTTCTTTTTATTCTTGAAGGGGGGGGGGGGGGTTATCGTATAGTTTACTTTTTCCTCCTTTTTTTCTTGCCCCGTCTGTTTAGCACTGCCGTCGTTGCATTTATAATCTGCATGCTAAGCGCGTTGACGCTCCCGCTGCCCTTCTGGTGCAACACATGCTGCGGTTCCTCCTCTGGCAGGGCCTCCTCTATGATCGCATCCAAACGCTGCAGCAACGGGGGCCTGTGGTGTACCTCATCCTGCTGTAGTTCCCTGAGGGGCTCCTCCGTGACCCTTTGCTTCACACGGCTGTCCTTATTGGGGATATACGGTACCTCAGGCTGAACCCAATCGTCGGGTATGTCAAGCATGCGACTTGCGCTATTTTCACGGCCCCGCCGACGGTGGTGGTGTGCCTTGGGAGCTCGTGTAACCATCTTCTTGGGGTCAAAGTCCTCGTGATGCGGGTTGTGCACGCCGTCGATGAGGCCATAGATGGCAATAGCTGCCTGGTGCTCGAGGGTGAGGGTGCCCTGGTTATCACCGAACCGGTACTGCGGGTACCTAAAGGCAAGGGAGTCCATGATCCCCTTGCGGATGTGCTTTCGAAGAGCCTTCGCCATGCTGACAACATCAGCAGGGTCAGGGTGGCCCTTTGCTGTCATGGTGCACGGCAGCCCGCAGAAGAGGTCATTGGGTTTTGACTTGACCACCTGCGCAGGTCCCTCGATGACAAGGCCCACGTTGTCCTGATCCTCTTTGGAGAGGAGGGTGAGGAGCGATTTCACAGCACGGACTTGAACCGTCTTTCTGGCGGTGCTATCACGGCTGCTCAGTTTGGCCATCTCCGAAGGCCACAGGACGCCCACACCATGCTTGATGCGGTTGTTGCTCAGAAACGCAGCTACGTCGATCCCGTCTGCTGTGACGACCTCCTTCGTTAGTGCCGAGCACACAGCCACCATGGGCCCTGCAGCCTTAGCACGCCCACAGCTGACACCACCTATCCACTTTTGTTTGCTCACTGCCGTGTACTTCTTTCTCTTCACCATTTTCCAACACTCCTCCGCACTCCCCTCGTCATCCTTCGGCACCACGTACACGAACCTGGCAACGGTCACCTCCTTCCCCTTCGATGGGGAAACCGGCAAGCACGACGGCACAATGGAATCCAGGTAGGCCACCCGACGCCGCCACGAGTACCACCTGCTACCCTTGCGGGGCCACAGAGTTGTGAAGGACACACATCGCATGTGACCCTGTAGATGAGTTGAACAGTTGAAGGGTATTTAGGTACTTTTTCGGTTTTGTTTTCGCCCTCCCCCCGTCCTTCGTTTCGACAAGAGCAAAAACTCTTCTTTTTTTTTTTCTCCACTCCCCATTTTTTTTCTTCTTTTTTGTTGTTTGTCCTTCGGCTTCCCATTCTCAGAACAGAGGCCTAACGAATCTAGTGAGGACCTCCTTTGGGCCGAGCTCTTCGAAGGAATCGATGCCGGGGTCGAACTCTTTAAGATAGCGGATTGCAGGGCCGAAGCCGACGGGGTTGCGGATTTGCTGGGACCAGTAGACAGGGCAGCGGGGGTTGAAAGAACAGAGAAGCTCGTCGTAGGTGGAAAGGATGGTGGAAGATGTCAACTGCCGCTCGGTGAGGAGACCAGTAGGGAAGTAGGAGCCTGTCGGGGTTTCAATGCTGGTGAACACCTTGTTGCGGAGATTGTCTTCCAGGGTCTTGACATGCTCGGGAGTGATGAGGGAGGAATGGAAGGCGTACCGCACGGGGACAGGCTTGGAAGCAATCTTATGTGAACGGAAAATATCCTTCACAGAAGAAAGGTCTGCCCCGCACAAGGTGGTCATCCTATCATCATTAACGGCAGCAATTGACACAGTACCATGTATGCCCGCTGACTGGAGGACCTGTAGCGCAGTGGAAGCATCTGTCATCACAACAGACATGTCCCCCAAAGCATGCTGGAGCACATCGGCACGGTAGTACACCAACCCCATTGCTTCTTCAATGCTCATAGCTCCTGCAGCCACCGCAGCGGCAATCTCCCCCAAACTGTGCCCCACGTAGTACTTGAACCCATCTGCTGCATCTGCTGCCAGGGCGATTTGCACGGCGGCGAGTAAAGGCTGTCCCACCCTGGTGTCCTCCACATTGTCACACTCAGCCATCCTCTTCTCAATATCAAACTCCGGTTCATATCTCTTGTACGCTTCGGAACACCTCCCCACCGCCTTCATGAACCCTTTCCTGCCCAAATACCCCGCTGCCATCCCGGGGAACTGCGCCCCTTGCCCAGCGAACACCGCC
The DNA here is from genome assembly GCA_964019335.1 of Diplonema japonicum. Taxonomy (NCBI): domain Eukaryota; phylum Euglenozoa; class Diplonemea; order Diplonemida; family Diplonemidae; genus Diplonema; species Diplonema japonicum. The sequence continues at coordinate 144,924 of OZ025663.1, read as the reverse complement.
AGCTTATTCATTATTACTATCTTTTTTCTTTTCTTTTTTAACGCCCCTCTTTTTGGCGGGTCGTCCGATGAAAGGGGATGGGGGGGGGGGAAAGGAAAATGAGAAGCGCCAGCAATCTATGCAAAACACATCTCCGATTTTGCAGTTTTAAGAAACGAGCGTGTTGCGCACGAACCTTGCAACATTGCCCGCAAGGGCAATCTCGTAATAGACGGAGTCACCCCGTACGACTTGCTTCGCAGGGTGTCCAAGGTAGTGTTCCTGAGAATCGATCCAAGAAGAGACATGGCTGATGCCATCTACTAAGAGGAAGAAGTTAGAAGGGTCTACAGGGGGCGTGGGGTGAGACTCTATCGCGTGGGTGAGGCAGGACATTGCCCTGACATGAGCGACAGAGGTGGAGTTGAGGTGGTCGTAGCAATGCTCATCTCTACGGACAATCCCGACGCCGATAAAATATTCCGCACATTGCAGCGCTATGCCGCTGACCGCGATATGGTTGCCGATCTTCCCATCAACAGTCCGATTCACATACACCCCTGGTTTACAGTACACAGCTATACCGATTTTGGCGTCATCACGTTTTCCCCCTCCACTCTCGTCAATTCCAACTAGCGGCTTGCCGCCAGAGAACATACCCGCACGGAGAGACCCTGCGTTGTACCGGTTGATTTTATTTATGTCCTCTTGTGTTGGGTCGCATCCTGATCTGATCTCCAGATTCAGTTCGGGCATCATCACCGTCTTCACGGGTATTGATTTCAAATATTCGTTTTTTGGCAGACGGCTTATTAACTCTGCGCTGTTCGTCACTAGGGTGGCGCACCCCGCTTGTGCCCATTTGAATTTTTGCATTTCCCCCCCCCCCCCCCACCCGTGTTTGCTGGGAAGGGTATGTGGTGGTTTATTTTTGTTGGGGGGGGGATGGTCAATAAAAACGGGATAAAAAAACCCCCCAATTCTAACAAGAAATTTCATTAAAACGTGTTTTTTTTTCCCCCCCCCTTCTTTTTTTTTTCTCCCCTTGTCTTCTGTTTGAAGAGAAGCATGGCTGTGGGGAGGAGGGATCTAACAACAATAAAACAGTTTTTTTTTTTTAATTCTTCTTTTCTCCTTTTTTAAATTTGTCCCTCCCCATTGTGGGGATAACAATAACAAAAGTATAACAACAGCAAAAAAAAGGGGGGGGGGAAAGAAAGAAATCTATAAAAGGGGACAAAAGAAATACATCAATAAAAAAAGAAAAAGAAAAACAAGCATGAAAAGGTTTTTTCCCCTTCAGGTCTATAACAATCACAACTCGCTAGGTGCGTACGACGAGGCACGCGGCTGCACGCCTTCGATGGGACCCACAAGGGACATCATGAGCTCACGGCCTTCTTCAAGTTCTTTTTTAGTAGAGAGGAGTTCCGCCTTCATCCGCGCGTTCTCTGCTTGGAGGTGCTCGCAAATGGCAATGTGGTCAGCCATCTGCTGCTTGGCAGCTTCGAGTGTGTCCCTCAAGGACTGCAACTCGGCGTCCTTGCTGCCTGCCTCGCCCTTGGCTAGTCTTAGCTCTTCCTCCATTTTAGCTAGCTGTCTCGTCAAAGAATGGATATCACCAGCGTTGGCAGCCAGTTGTGAGTGGAGCCCGTCTGCGTCCCCAGCTCTTCTGTTGGTCGCCAACTCGGCACGCAGGGCACCATTCTCTTCCACTAACCCTTGCACTTCCCTCACAAGCCTCTCTTCATCCATTTTCAACCCTGCAACCTCCTCCCTCAGCCCCTCCAGCTCCTTCTTTTCTCCACCGTCGAAGCTCTTCACTTGGCACATTAGTAGTTGTTTTCTAAGGTCGTCGTTCTCCTGCATCCTCTCATCAGCTAACTGTTGCTGTTGCTCCAACAAGCTCGCCAGGTGGCGCCTCTCCTGCTCGATCTGCGTCACTTCGATTTTGGTCTTCTCCTTTCCTTGCAAGACGCCTCTCTCCATGTTCTCTCTGTCCTTCACCGCGCCTGCGAAGTTCCTGTTCACCTCCTCCTTCTCCCTCATCAGGTCGCGCAGAGTAACATCCATCTTCTCCCGTTCCACCTTCAGTGCCTCATCGATGTCACCGTCTCTACTGGAGCGCAGTCTGTGTTGTAGTTTGTTGCGTTTGTTTGGATTTCTAGTCACCTGTGAAGCTCGTTGCGTGTCGCTGCGAGAGCTTCTTTGGTTTGGAAGAGCTCGTCCTGTGTCTCGTCGACCATGGCGTTGAGCCCGTCAAGGTCCTGTGGTGCTGATGTGCGTGTTGAGTGGCATACCTGGCAGACTGCTTGGAGGCGGGCAAAGTCGCTCTTTGTCTGCAGCAGCTCCTCGCGCACCTAACGTGGGTCTCATAGTTTTCATTATTTCCCTTATACCTCGTCTATCGCGTTCTCGGCTCCTGTCTTGTCCCTCACGGCTCTGTCCTTTGCGGTGATAGCTTCGTCACGCTCCTGCTGTGCGTCGGCCACCGTCTGCTCCGAACCTTGAAGCGACTTCTGCGTATCCTTCAACGTCTTCTGCAGGCCTTCCAGAACTTGCTCAGTGGTCAGCTTCTGTCTTGTCAAGTTGTCCACCTCTGCCTTAGCGTTGGCCACCTCGCGCTGCATCTTCTCCATCGCAACACCCGCCATCTCGTTGGCCTCGAGCAGCGACGTCACTTCATTAGACTTCCCTTGCTTGGTGTCAGCAATCTCCTGCAGCAAGCTGTCGCGTTCGTCGAGAGCGTCCGACAGTTCATGCTGCAGCTTTTCGACAATCTTCTTCAGAGCGCCGCCGCTCTGGGAAAGCTCTGTCAGCCTTAAGTTGTCGCCGCGCAGTGCGGAGTTGTCCTCTCTGTATTTCTTGATTTCGCCTCTCAGTGTGTTCGCTTCGTCTTGTGCCTGGAAACGCAGTTCTTCTGCCTTCTTCATCCTCTCTGCGAGGTCGATCTTTGCGGTCTCGTACTCTGCGGAAACATGCCCCAGCTCCTCGCGGGATATCATTACGTTGTCCTCTGCCTTGGCCTGCATGCTCTCGAGTGCCATCTTCACATTCTCAACGACCCTCTCAGGCAGCTCCTTCATAGACATCCTCCTGGAGCTCTTGTCCATGGACACGCGCCCTGACTCGTCGGCTGCTTCATCTTCACCCTCTGTGGTGGCTACCTGTTGCACAGGTAGAGGCATCGGGGCGTAGGAAGTGGCTATGTTGTCGATCCTGCGCAGGGAGCGCATCAAGTCCTCCGCTTCCGCCTTGGCCAGGTTGAGGTTGCTCGTAACGTCCTCCATCAGCTCCTCCGACGTGTCCCTCTGTGACTGCAGCTCCGCTGCCAAGTCTTCGATGTCCTGGATATGCTGGTTCCTCTCGTCTTCAAGCGCCTTGATTCTGGCCTCCATGTTGTCACTTCCGATAGGCATAACCCCCTCCTCTCCCTGTGGCTGCAAGGCAGCAGTTTCCTCAGAGCCCCTCAGGAGTCTCTCTTGCTTCTTAAGGTTCTTGAATGTCTGGTCTACGTTGCTGAGCTCCTTAGTCTTCTTTTCGAGCTGTTGTGTCAGATCGTTGACAAGAGTACCCATCTCCTTCTCGTACTTTTCCTGCTCGAGCCTGATGCGGTCGTTCTGTTCCCTCAGTCGCAAGCGGAGATCTTTCTCCCTTTTTAGTTCTATTTGCAGGTGCTCGATTTGCTCCCTGAGGGCACGAGTGGTCTCGTCACCTTCAGATTTCATGCGGGTCTCGACTTCATGTCCTTTGCGCTCCATCTGCTCGCGCAGCAGTCTGTTCTCGTTGCTGAACTCTTGATTCTTGTTGGTGAGCCTCTCCATCGTTTCGTTGGCTTCTTCGAACAGTGACTTGAAGTCTGCGTTCTCACTCAGCTGCTTTCTGCATGAGCGCAGCTCGACCTTACACTTCTCATAGGCCTGTGTTTGCTCAGCGAACCTCTCCTTAGTGTCTTGCAGCCCTTGCGAGAGAGCTGCCACCCTCTCACGCAGTCTATCGGTGCCGTCCTTTTTAATCTGAGCGTTGAGCTCCAACTTGAGAGAGTCGACTTCTGCTAGCTTCTCTCTGTGCTGCCTGTCAAGGGCGTAGAGCTTCTCCTGCAGCTCTGAGCGCTCAACTTCGAACTCATCGCCCAAAGTCTTCATCTGCAGTAGAGCGTTCTGCAAAGACGCTTTCAGCACGTTGATGGCCTTGGTGGCACGTGCCTTCACCTCGCTGATCTCGTCCTTGCACTCCTGTAGCTCCTTCATCCTGTCGGCAAGCATCAGTGCGTCGAACTCGCGCTCTGTCTGCAGCTGCTTCCTCTCCTCGACTGCGTCCTTGTCGTTCTGGAGGCGTACCTGCGTCAGCTTCCCTGACAGCTCCTCAATCCTCTGCAGGTCCTTGTGCTTTTCCGCTAGAAGTTTGTTCCTCTCTGCATCCGCCTGTTCGAGCCTCTGGGCACAATCCTCGTACTGCGCAGATGTTTCTGTAAGGGTATCGCACAGGAAGGCTATCTCTTTCATTTGCGCCTCGAGCTCACGCTTCAACTGGTCGTTGGCGCTCTTCATTTCGTCAGTTTCCCGCTTCATCTGCTCCAGACGCTCACCGCTGCACTTCTTCACCAGGTTGGCGTTGTCCAACTGATAGTTCAGGTGCTTCGCCTGTGATGTTTTGAAATCTTAATTGCCAAGCATACGTCTTCCTGCATCTGCTGCATCTCTTGGTCAAGCTTGTCACGTGCAGCTTCTGCCTCGCGCAGTGAGTTCATGATGTCAGCGTTCTTGTCCTGTGTGTGTGTGTGTGTTGCAGTCGCTGATCAGTGTCATACCTGCTCTCGCTGGAGCTCGCTCCTCGCGTCCAGAGAACTGACCAGCTCACGCCTTGCCCCTTCGAGCTCCTCCATGGAGTCGGCCAGGCGCTCTTTAAGGATGTCTATTTGGACGAGGAGTTCTGCCTTCTCACGCAGCAAGTCAGCAACCTCAGGTGTCTTCACTGAGTCGGACATGCCCTGGGGCCCCGTCTGCAGCAACTCAACGTGCTCTACGAGCTTCCGTCTTGCGTCGTCTGCATCTCGTGCAGCCTGTGCCCACTGGTCGCGCTCTACAACAAGTGCATCACGCTCCTGCTGCAGCTCCGATCCTTCTTTAAGGGTCTTCTCCAAAGCGGTGCGCATCTCCTCTAGCTGGTCGGCGTAAAGGGCATTCTTGTCGCGCTCGTCTAACAGCTGCTGGTCGCTCCTTTCAAGGAGCTGCTGCGTCTGATTCAGCACATGCCTGAGGCTCTCGAGAGCCACCTCGTCTACCCCTTGCGCTTTTTCCTCTTCGACATCTACCTCGACTACAGCAGGCGCAACATCAAGGCCTTCCTGTTCCATCCCCGGAAGGGCCCCCAGCCCGTCTATTGGGAGGGTCATTTTAAACTCCAACATGGGCGACACGGCCATGTCCACTTTAGGTGGGCCACGCTGCTTGTCGTAAATTCGCTGCTGAAGCTCTGCGATCTGTGCATGTGCCTCTTCCAACCTGTCCAGCAGGTCCCGCCTCTCATCTTGAGAATCCTGCTTTAGCAACTCGGCAGCCTGTGCAGCAGCCCTGGCTGACACGAGCTGGTCCACAAGTTTGTCACGCTCCTCACGCAAGGTATGGTAGTCCTCATTGCCGTCGCCACGGCTCTTGCCCCGCTTCATCCCTTCGTTGGATGAGTCGGAGTAGTAAGACACTTCACTTGACGTGTCGGAGATGTCCCTGCGCAGCATGTCGTGTGCCTTCCTCTGTGCCGATGCCTGCTTAACCGCTGTCAGGAGTCGTGCCTTCTCGTCCTTCAGACGTGCTGTTTCATGGCGGTATTCAGCCAGCTCCCTCATGATCTGCTGCACGTATGGCGATGACTCGGGGTCCAGAGTCGTGGGCGTCACCTGCATCCTGTCCTTTTCGCTTGCCAGCTTTCTGATTTCCTCCTTCGCGAGTGCCAGGTCGGCTGTGGTTTGCCTCAGCTTGGCACGGTACCTGGATAGCTTTTCATCAGACGAGAGCAGCTCGTCCCACGAGGAGCCGATCAGTTCCTTGTCAACGCTGGACCCTTCTAGGGAGTGGCGGGGCTCGTCGCGGCGCAGTCTTTGGTTCATCTCGTTTTCAGCAATCTCCTCACGTGCGTTGGCTAGCTCCTGCAGGAGATCCTCTAGCATGGACTTCATTTCCGCAGGATCGACGAGGCTTCTGATGTGCTGCAAGCGTGCGGGGGGCATCTTGCCCTGTGGGAACACGTGCCTCACTGTAGGGGGCGGGGGCAGCGATGTGTCTGTGTCGGGCGTGTCGGGCTGCCTCATTGGGGTGTGCTGTTGGTCGCGTTTAGCCTCAGCAAGCTGCGAGCGTGTTGTAGCCAGGGCAGTGCGGAGCGAGTTGATGTACGCCTGGGCGTTCCTGATGGCAGAGGGCGTCACTACCTCGGCAGGCGTGTCGGTGGTGAGCACAATCATGGACTGCAGGTCGTGCTGCATCTGGTCCTTGACCCTCGTGAGGTCACGGATGTGCGCTTCTGCTTCAGTGCATTTAGTTTGCGACTCCTTCAGTGCTAGGTACATTTGCTGGATCTCGTCAGTGTTGCTGCGCACACCTTGTCTGATCTGCTGCAGCTTAATGTCCACCTGAGGCGCATCAGAGAGGGCTTCTTCCAGCAACTGGTGCGCTTCTCTAAGCGACTCGTGCAACATGCTGTTCTCTGCCTCTACCTTCAACAGCCGTTGCTGCAGATCGGCAGACTGGTGCTCGTATGAAAGACATCTCTCCTCAGCTCGTTTCACGGCTTCTTGCAATCCTTTATTTTCCCGCTCCTGCATGTCCATCTGCGTCCGCATGTGCATTGCAGGCATCGATGCATCGGGGTCCGTACCCCCTGTGTCCCACAGCATCTTGCCGTAGGCCTCCCCCTGTTTCGTGTGTTGAGACCGAACTAGCAGGGGATACACAAGTGAAATAAGAAAGAAAATTAAAGAACAAAAAAGGGGGGGAAGAAGGGGAAAAGGAGAAACAACAGCACTCCGTGGGACAGTGTGCGCGTAAATAAGGTTTGTTGTTGTTGTTGTTGTTGTTGTTGTTGTTGTGTGGTGTTGTTTTTCTTTTCTTTCTTTTTTTTTTCCTTTTTTGCTTGTTGGGAAGGGGGGGGTGGGCTAGGTGAGAAGGGAGCAACCCTGAACAAATAATAATCCATATCTTTTTTTTTCTTCTTTTTTTTCTTCTATTTTTTTTTTTCCTCTCTTCTTTTAAAGTTAGCGAAGAGACACCTTCCCAACCTTTCCACCGCTCCACTACCTAAATGACGAACACGTCACCGTGGAAAAAGGTTTAACGGGCTTGGGGGTACTCTTCAAAAGCGGGTTTAAATCTATCACAGCCATCGCCCGAGACGTGGCAAAGAGCCTGTCAGTAAAATTCTTCATAGGGAGGAGGATGTCCTCATTATAATTCCATTGATTATGATCGGCCTCAGATGAGATACGCGTATACACATCATGCGGATAGCAACCCCTGCCAGGAGGGACCCTGAAGAAAGTATCCAATGGGGGGTCGGTGTAGCCTTTGAGCTTCATCAAGAGCTTTTCACTGTGATCAACTCTTATCAAGTTGTCCCGTACCCCGTGAAGTATAAGAACTGGCGAGTCTGCTTTAGGTAAATCAAGGACAGGCTGCCACCGGTGGGCGAAGAGAATGCCAGCACACGAAACGTGATCATTGACAATATCTAATATTGATGTGTAAGGGGATACGAGAATTACACCCCTAACATTTTCTCCATTGACCGCTGTTCTTGAGGCAATTCGTGACGCGACCCCAGTGCCGATGGATCTTCCAAACAGGACGATGTCAGCTGGTTTAACCTTTAGAACGTCGACAACTGTTCGGAAACAGGCCCACGCAGCAGAGTTAATGGATTTAAAAGAGGGTTTTCCGTTGCAGATTCCGTAGCCTGGGTATTCCATGATGAAGACCACGCAGTTGAGCCGATCGGCGAGTTGGTTGCCTTCTAGTTCCATGTGGCCGAGGTCGCTTGCGTTGGCGTGGCAGCAAAATAGAGCAAATCTTTCCTTCCCAGGTCTGCTCGGCCTTAACACCACCATTGGTATACTGTCCCGAGTGCTCTTCCCATCCAGAGTCACCATTACCAGTCTCCCTGGGAAGGAATGTGAATCATACGATACTTGTGGTATCGGGAACAGGAAATTGTCGAGCATTTTTTTTTTTTTTGTCTTTGGGGATGTGTTTTTTTTTTTCCCCCCACCCTCGGTAATAATAAATTAAAAAAAAAAAATAGAAGAATGAAAAAAAAATCACAAGGGGAGAACTGTTAGCAACTACCCCACCTATAAAAAAAATATAAAAAAAAAAGGAAGGGGAGGGGGGGACAAGAAAAAAAAATAACAGGGGGACGGGGGGGGAAAGAGAGAAAGACAAAGATAGAGAAACGAAAGAGGAATGGAGGGGTGGGCGGAAGGGCTACGTTATATATAAAAAAAAAATCTTTTTTTAAAAAAAGAGAGAAAGAACAGAGAGGAGATGAGAGGGGGGGATAAAAAGGAATCAAAAGATACTACCCTTACGCATGACTTTGGATATTGCTATGCATATTCTCAGAAGAGAGAATTTGCAATGAGCCTTAATCTTCTTGAGAGGTTTCCCATTGCCTTCCCCTTTCATCTTTTGTTGGGGTCCGCGAATATTTAAAAAAAAAAAATGGGGCAGCATCCTGGATTTTTTTTTCTTAAAAAAAAGAATTTTTTTTTTCGCAGTAGTAGAAACTCCCCTTCACTCTCCGCCTCTTCTCATTCCCATTTTTTTTTTAAACCCCTCTTTTTTTTTTTTTTTTTCTTTTTTTTTTTGTAAATTGATTTGTTTTCCCCCCTTTGATACTCCCCTTCTATTTTGTGCCCTAAGATAACTATATACGCTTCATTTTTCTTTTTCTCTTTTTTCCCCAAGCTAGCACCGCCAGTTTCCTTCATAACCGGGGGAGGCCGCGCAGACGTATACAGCTATTTCGTACAAAGGGAAAAGGGGGAGCGCGGGTGAGAGAAGGATAAAAAAATAATAATATTAAAAAAAAAAAAAAAAAAAAAAAAAAAAGAGCGAGACAGCGAACGGGCAGGAAAGCCACAAAAGCCCCCTCTTCCCCCTCCCTCATAGAACCAGCTTAATGAATACCAGCTACCAAAGAAAAAGGGGGGACGGAGGGGGGGGTAAAAAAAACAATAAGAGGAAGAAGGATAAAATAAGTAAAGAGAGAAATAATAAATAAATAAATAAATAGCAAAAAAAAAAAAAAGTACACACGAAAGGAAAAAAAAAAAAACAAGTTGTGGAAACATGGGGGAGGGGAAAAAAAAACTTTTTTTTTTCTCTTGTCCCTGCCCCCAATGAATATACCCGAACGAAAGATGGGGGAGGGATGAGGGGGGTAAAACAGTATAAAACAAAAAAAAAAAAGGTGTCTTTTTAAAAAAAAATAGAAACAAAGGACTTGAAAAGTGAACCTGTATTCAATTCTACCCCCCCTTCCATTTTTTTTTCTTCTTCTCTTAGGCACACTTGTATGACGCTCTCTTCTCTTTCGCCCCCCAAAAAAAAGTTGACAATTTATCTGATATTATAAGTAAAAACAAAAAAACAAAACAAAAAAGGGTGACAATTTTTTTTTCTTAAAAAAAAGAATAGGCGGAATGCCGTGAGATTGTTAACACCGGGCAATAATGTGATATTAGTCCTATGTGTGGATTATGCCATCGCTTTCCCATACCCTCCCACCCAACCCGACGCTTAGAAAAAAAAAAAAAAAAAAAAAAAAACGGAATTGTAAAGGGAAAAAAAAAAACCCCCCGATTGGGGTCTGTGGCTTCCCACTTCTTTTTTTTTCTTCTTCTTTTTTTTTTTTTTTTTTTTTTTTTTTTTTTGGGTCCATTATTTGGACAAGGAACATTATTATTATTTTTTTTTTTTTTTGCTTGTCGGCGAGCGTGTTTGTCGGTCGATTTAAAAAAAAAAAAAAAAAAAAAAAAACACTTTTTTTTTAAACCCCCCTCCCCCCATTTTTCTAAAACCGCACCATGATTGCAAACAAATCCTCGGGAGACGCATCAGGGTTAGTGAAGCAAGTCTCATACGCTTGAATAAACGCTTGACGGACGCGCAGGGCTCTTATCAACGTAACTTTCCTTCCAAGGTTCAGCTTCCCGGGACCGACAAACGCTGCCTCTGCCTGCTCATACGGGTCCTCAATACACACATGGAATCTCACCGAATTAGCTCTGTCAACAATCACCTCGTTCTTCGTCACCCAATGCATGGATTTCTTGGTGACCGGCTGGGAACGCGGGTCGGTGTTCAAGGAAATAACACAGTGGTCCCAGCCGAACGACGCGTAGAATTGGAAAAACCCATATAATATATTACCAATGGCAGCGTCTGGCCGTTCCTTCCGCGCTTTGAAACTCGGTCTTGCCCTGACTTCACTTAAATTAATAGAATTGGGATCGATCCAGTCAACTTGTGACGTGCACAGAAGGTAATACACGTACATTATGACAATTGCGTAGGAGGAGAGGAGCCCTGCTCTTGGGTCGTTTATTCCGGATTTTCTGCTCCAGATTTTCACGGCGACGGCAACTAGGCGATGTTCTGGTTGTATGAGGTACTTCTTAATAAGCGCTGAGTTTCGAACCCCGAAGAATTTCAAGGAAAGGTCCCACTGCATTCTAAACACGTTCGGAACCCCGCAGAGCGCTGCCTTCGGGTCCTTCATCTTAACCGCCAACGCAAGCTTTTGAAGCTCAAATGTGATGATAACCTTGTTTTCATCTGCAGATATAATGTCGTACTTCGCATGAGCGTCGAAATTGTGAATTGTTTTTTTAATTTTGTCCAGTTTCAGAGTGTGATCTGGTTTTGCGGTCCATGTCACTGTTCTTGCTCTGATATCGTCTTCTTCACCGTGTCGCAGGGGTAGGATCCCAGCTGGTGGTGTGTTGCCCATGATGGGAACACGTGTTTTTGTTACTTTTTTAAGTCCTGTGTCCGAGACTTGGCCTGGTGCACCATGGTACCATGGTAGGTCCAGCTTGTCCCTTGTGAACAACGCCCACATGCTGTCGATTACTTGCACATCGTCTATGAGTAGCTGTTTGCTGTGGTCTGACACTAGCTTCACGGCAAGGTCGACATCGCTTCCCTTCTCGCTGGCGCCTGACACCGTCGAGCCGAAGAGGTACACCTGTGCCTCGGGGAACAGCATGCGGAGGAGGACCTCAACCTGCTCCACTGCTTGCAGTTTTGTGTTGTAAGTCTCCTGCGTGTCCATCCGCGTCTTGACATGGTCGTTCTGTGTTACGATGTGTTTTTTAAAAATAACTATTTATTAAATGAAAATAAGATTGCATTATTTCACGCGTGGTGGCAGGGGGTTTAACGAGAGAGGATCTTACTTGACGAGCGAAGCGAGTGTAGTAATAATTTCGAGTTAAACCCGCCACCACAAGTGAAATAATGCACTTATTTTCATTTAATATGTTGTTTATTTAATAAGAGCCGGGTTTGAAAGGGTGGGAGGTTACAGGCGCAGGGCACAGGTTACCAGAAGAAATCAAAACTGAGAGGCAGCAAAAAAAGGTTGGGTACTACAAGCTACAAGGGGATTTCAAGTTACCAGTCCTCGTTAGTCTTAACATTAATGTTGATGTCGAGGCTTATCCTGTGCATCGCTACCGCTGGAACCATCTGAGCATGTATGGTGGATGCGGGGGCCCACTGCAGAATCTTGATTCTGGGATGGGTTGAGCAGACTGACTAGCACCCCCGAGACGTGTAATCCTCCCCGCCTTAGGCTTTCTTCCCATAGTTTTCTGTGTTTCTAGGGAGTTTGGCTTAAAATAGGTGCAGGAGTGACATAATGTAACATTATATCACTCCTGGGCCTTATTTCTCTATAAGCTGAGAGTGAATATAATGTTGAGCGTGATATAAAGTGAAATATTATTTTCACTCCCACCCTTGAAAACCCGGCTCGAATTAAATAAAATAATAAAAAAAAAAAAATACCAGATATCTCGTCCACTTTGCAACTATTCTCTCCTTGTCGCTTGGGCTTTTGAGAGGACGTTTTAGCGCTTCTTGGAGGTTCTGTGGGGGGGGGGGGGTTGTTTTTTGTTTTTTTTGTTTTCTTACCCGTATGTCTTCTGTCTCTGCGCTGTGCATAAGGTCGACGTGGCGTTGCCTTTCGGGTAAGTATAGGAACTGCATTCCGCAGTGGTCGCATGCGGGCCAAGACGCACGAGGGTTGTCGTCATGGCGGCTGTGTGTGTATTTAAAACAAAATAAAAAAAAAAAAAAAAAAAAAAAAAAAAAAAAAAAAAAAAAAAAAAAAAAAAAGAGACATTTAAGGGTACCTGCGGTATGTGGCAGGACGCCTAAAAAAAAAAAAAAAAAAAAAAAAAAAAAAAAAAAAAAAAAAAACATACGGATGGGAAGCTGGAGCGCGACCTCGTGGAGGAGTTGACTGTCTAAAGGTGATGGAGCAGGCTGGGCAGATAAGGTTGACTGGGTACTGCGTGGGGGTCTGTTTTTTTATTTTTTTTTTATTTTTTTTTTTTTTTACCCTTCCCCCATACAGATAGCTGCGTCGAACAGGCAGGGCATTGCAGTGCTTTGACCGTGTCCTGGTGTTCGGGACTTTTAGCACCTCCTTGTGTTTTGTAACCACTATGCGGGGATGTTTCTCTGACTGATGAGTGTGGGGAAGAAGTGGCAGAGATTGGAGGCGGAGGGGACTCTTCAGTAGGGATGCACGAACCAGGGTCTTTCCCCATCTGTTCCCTACACAACAGCCTATAAACCGCAACTTGTTCGTCTTTGCTGCTTGCGACAACCAGCTTCAAAATATTTTTCCCTATCTCCGGGAACCGTTTCTGCAAATTTGCAACAGCCGACTGTAAGTCGGCACTATTCGTGGCCATTTCGCTATTTTCACTTGATTTTTTTTTTCTCTTTTTTTTTATTTTTTATTTTTTTTTGAACAGGGAGAGGGAGAGGGGGGTTAACAGGGTTTAAGACAACGTAAAGTTTTTCTTAAAACTAGGCGTTTAGTTGTTTTTTTGTTTTTTTTTTTCTTTTCCAAAAGACTTAAAAATCCATTTTTTTCCCCCTCTTCTTGTTTTTTTTTTTTTTTTTTTAATTCACTTTTTTTTTTTCTCCTCCCCTTCCTCTTTTTTTTTCTTTTTTTTTTAATATATTTATTCCCCTTTGCGTAGGAGGGTTGAAAAAAAAAAAGAAGGGAAAAAAAAAGAGGGGAAAAAAAAGGAAAGAGGAAGAAACAAGAGTAGGAGGGAGGGAGGGGGAGAAGTAAAGAGTGGCGCTCCCTGTGTATACATGTTTGATGGTTATCGAATAAAAAAAAAATAATAATAATAATAATAATAAAAAGATTTAAATAACAAAATATAAACAGAACGCTCTCCCGGCACTTATATCATGCCTTGTTTCAGCATCGCTTCAGAGTATTTCGCTTCTTCTGAAGAGGTTTTTGAAAATTTCTTCTCCTGTGGGCTTCCTACATTGCCCCCGCCAGGGATGTCCTTCGTCCACCCGTATTCGTGTGAAGAAGTCAGTGGGGTATACCATTTAGCCTGAGGGTCTGCAGCACCCCTAGAGTGCTTCACCAAGGATTCCTTGAAGGCCTCAACAGAACTGAATTCTGTTGCAGTTTTCCTTGTTTTAGCTTGGCTTTCCTTCTTTAGCTGCCTCAGCGCGGTGTTTTCAGGATACAGGTCTGCTAAGTTGACTTCCTTTTGTGCCCATTTCACTTTTTTCATTTCTTCGGGAAGTTCATCAACCGGCACGACTCTCTTCACTTCTTCGTTGAACTCATTGGGCTCGGTGTCATGGTACTGAGAGTTTTTTTTTTTTTTTTTTTTTTTTTTTTTTTGGAACAAACCTGGAAAAAATTTTGTGGTCCCGTGTATGTAAGGCCAACAAATGCCATTTTTATATTTCCCCCCCCCCCCCTCACACCCCCTTCCTCCAGTTCTGTGATTGCATTTTATTTATTTTTTTTTTTTATTTTTTGTGTCGGTGCTATGAAGAGAAAAAAAGAGAAAAGAAAACCAGAACCGTTGATAGCGTAATGTGCATTTTTTTTTTTTTTTTTTTTTTTTTTTTTTTTTTTTTTTTTTTTTTTTTTTTTTTTTTTTAATGAGGCAAAATATTTTTATAAAAAAAAAAGAAGAAAGTGCCCAGTGTGCGCGTGCACAATCACCTTGGGTATTTTTCCTTCTTCCCCCCCCTCCCCACCCCCCCTCCATTTGAAGCGATTCATAATACAAAAAAGTGGAGATAAAAAAAGGGGGGAAGGGAGAAAGAAAGAAGGAAAGTGACAGGGGGGGGAAAACTGGGGGAAACCCAAATGATTTTTTGAGAAGGGGAGGGGGGGAAAGGGAGGGGGGGGAAGTAATGCGTCTCTCTAAAAAAAAAGACAATTAAATTCTCCACTTGAAGTGAAAGGGGGGGGGGGGGGGGGGAGGGGAGGGCTAATGCAAGCATGTAATAGAACAGAGATGAGGAAGGGGTTTCTAAAAAAGAAAAAAAAAATAGAGGAAAAAAAAAAAGAACTGAGGACACACAAGAGAATATTGGCAGTCTTTTCCCCTTCTTTTTTTCCTCTTTTTTTTTTTTTTTTGCTTTCCCCCCATTCCCCCCACCCTCTCTTCCCTCCCTTTACTTATCATTCCTTTTCTATTCTCCTTCTTCCAACCTTTCTTTTTTTTTTTGTCATGTTTCTCCTCTCCCCCCTCTCTTCCTCCCCCTTGAGGATGCTATATTTCATCTGGTAATCGCATTTTTTTTTTTTTTTTTTTCGAAAAAAGAATTTCTATGTCTATAGTGAAACACCGTTTTTTTTTTTTTTGTTTTTTTTTTCTTTCTTTAAACCTATCTTTCCAAACACACAAACAAAAAAAAAAAAAAAAAAAAAAAAAAAAAAAAAACCTAACTCCCCAACTGTTAAAAAGGGGAGCACTGTCTAGTCTTACACCCAACTCTCGGTATTCATTCCCACATTCCCGAATTGATAGATAGGGGAGGGAGAAAAGGGGACGGGAAAAAAAAAGGGGGGGGGGAAAGGGGGAAAACAAAAAAAAGGAAATTGGGAACATGATTTTTTTTTTCTTTTCTTCTTCTTCATCTTTTTTTTTTCCCCTACTCTTTTTGTTCCTCAGGCTCGGTCTGGACCACCCCACGTTTTGCGGGGAGGAATGAGGTAGAGTAAAGGTTGTCCATAGACTGCTCCGTGTGAATCCGCCTCATAGCCTCTGCGATAAGGGGCGCGACCGACAGGACAACCAACTTGCTACACCTGCTCAAATTGTGTGCCTGTGGCATGGTGTCAGTGACCACAACTTCTGTAAGAGCATCACTTGCCTCAATTCTCGAACAAGCAGGGTCGGTCAGCACACCGTGAGTGATCATAGCAAAGACCTGTATTTTTTTTTTTTTCCCCCTCCCCTCTTTTTTTTTTTTTTTTTTTTACCTTGCTTGCACCGTTCTGCTTCAGCACCTCAGCCGCCTTCACCAAAGTACCACTGGTGTCGGTCATGTCGTCCACAATGACGGCCACCATGCCAGACACATCACCCGCAATGTGCATACTGTCAACCTTCCCTGCTTGCACTCGCCTCTTTAAAATTGTAACCACCTTCTCCGCGTTCAGTTTATCGGCCAAACGCCTGGCCCTGTCCACGGCACCTGCATCGGGTGCAACGATGGCGAGCATCTATTTTATTTTACTAAAAGAAAAAAAAGAAAAGAAAAAAAAAAAAAAAAAAAAAACACCTCAGGTTTAATCTCTTTGCTCTGCAAGTAGTGAGCAAACTCCCTACTCGCCATAAGGTTGTTGACAGGGGTGTTCTTGAAGAATCCTTGTATTTGCCCGCAGTGAAGGTCTACAGTAACGATGCGGTCCACACCGACATTTACGAGAAGCTGGGCGACGGCAGAGGCGGAGATGGGGACACGGGCTTCACTCTGTGTTTAAAGTTCTAAAAAATTTAGTTTGTACTGTTACCTTGCGGTCCTGTCTTGCGTAGGCGAAATGAGGGATGACTGCAGATATTCTCTTTGCGGAGGACAGCTTGATGGTGTGAATGAGGAGCAGCAGTTCCATCACCGCCTCGTTCACGTTCAGCCCAGTGGCTTGGTTGGAACACGTGGGGTGGACCACAAACACATCATCACCCCTGACAGGGTCATCGATCGATATATTGATTTCCCCATTCGCGAATTTCCCCACCGTCGCTTTCGTCACTGTTGTCCCAAGGTGCTCAGCAACCAGCGCTGCGAATTCTGGGTTTGAGTTTCCCGAAATCACCTTCAGCCCCGAGGACCTCACCTTTTTTTGTTTGTTTGTTTGTTTTTGTTTTAATTTCTTTTTTTTTTTTATATACCGTTCCAACCGCTTCTTGATTTGACATTTTTTTTTCTTTTTTTTTCCCACGTCTTTGTTTTTTTTTTTTTTTTTTTTTTTTTTTTTTTTTAAATTGAAGTTTTCGCTCAGAGGACAAAAAATAAAGAGAGAAAAAAAGGGGGGGTATGGAATACATACCACACACACTATTCCAATGGTTTCTTTTTTTTTTTGTTCCCCCTCTCTTTTTTTTTCCCCCCCGCTCCTTTCCTGTCTGATTAAAAAAAAAAAGAAAACGACGAAAAAGGAGAAAGGGAAGAGGGGGGAAAAGAGAGGAGTTGACAGGGAGGGGAGGATGTGAACCATTTAAGCACCTCATATCTCAAAAACATGTTACAATTGACTTTTTTTTGTGCATTTTTCTGGAGTAGAATGTTGGAAAGAGCCCTCTCTTGAAATCGTCATAATAAAGATACTTACAAGCCCCCTCGGAAGGGTTAGTTCTTGCATGATTAAAACGCCGAATTCTTTAAATATTTTCAGACAGGCTTAGAGATATGGGGCGTTAAAAAAAAAAAAAAGAAAAGATAATTCACTATGACGGGGAGGGGGTAACAAACCCCAACAAAAAAAATCTAAACAAAAAAAAAAAAGAGTGTCCTATTTTCTTCCCTCTCCCTTTTTTTTTTTTCTCTCCCCTCCTCTCCACCACCATCGAGGGAAAAAAAAAAAAAAAAATACCGGCCTATTCCGAGCCGATTAAAATCCCTTCATATCTACCTCTTTTTACCTGTTCGCTTTTTGTTTGAAGGACTGCTGGAGGTTGCACCTAAATAAAACAATTTTTTTTTTCTTCTTCTTCCCCATACCGAAACCGCCTGCTGAAGCACCGAAACCACCACCACCACCACCAGCAGCAGCTCCAAAGCCACCAAATCCACCTGCTGAAGAAGAAGAGGCACCGAACCCGCCGAAGCCGCCAGTAGAAGAAGAAGAGGCACCAAACCCACCAAACCCGCCAGTAGAAGAAGAAGAGGCACCAAACCCGCCAAACCCGCCAGTAGAAGAAGAAGAAGCACCGAATCCACCACCGAGGCCACCAAAGCCACCGGCCGAGGAAGAAGAGGCACCGAATCCACCAAAGCCACCAAAGCCACCGGAAGAGGAGGAAGAGGAGGAAGCACCAAACCCACCGAACGCACTTCCAGAAGCTCCGAACCCACCGCTGGATGCGCTTTGTGCAAAATCCATATCTGCGGCCTTGCACCGTATGTGTTCATATCTGTTAGACAGTTCATTGCTGCGCTGTTCACGGCGGGACTGTTTTTTTTTTTTTTTTTTTTTTTTTTTTTTTTTTTTTTTCCTCCTTAGTATAATACCTGAAGCGTCTCGAAGAAGTTCCCAGGGAGGCCCTTCATGTGTTTGTAGTTCTCCCTCAAGGGGTCTACCCGGCTGTCGGTCTCGCGGACCCTCCCGTTCAGCCATGTGTAAAGTTTGTAATGCCGTTCGATGAGTTCGGCGAGTTGTTGAGAAGAGATGGAGGCGCCGTTCTGGGAGGAGCGCATCTCTCTTTGAAGGCTTCTGAGCTGGATGCCTGCCTCGTCAATGCGTTCAAGCATTTGCGCGCTGCACTTCACAACGAAGTCTTGTTGCTGTTGAACCTCACGTGCGGCTGTTGATGAGGGGTCCGAGCGGGACCGCGCATCGCAAGAGTCCGCGATCAACCGGAGGTTTCGGATCTCGCTTTGTATGCCGCCCTCCCCGTCGACGCCTGTTGTGTCAGTCCGCAGCTGCTCTGCGTGCCGTAAGAAGAACATCGCCGATTCCGGTCCTTCTCTCAAACTCTTCACGTCGCTCGCCATTGTCCGCAGTCTTTCCAACACCGGCAGTTCGCTCCCGTTGCTTCCGTAAAATTTCGCTGTCATCTCCTTTGCCGCCTTGTCATGTGCCACGCGCCTGGCGTACAAGTCTTCTATTATTTTCAGCTCTGTCCCTGCTGTCGGGCCTACTGTCTTTTTCTGATGTTCCGCCCATCCCCTCAAGTCCGCCAGTGTCCAGTTCCACTGCGGGGGTCCTGTCGGTACTCCTGGTGGTGGTTGCGCATTTGCCGGTGCTGCTGTGTGTTTAGTTTGCCCGCCCCCCTCATTTCCATACCTGCCCCAAACGCACCCCCTGACCCAGCTGCAGCCGCTCCAAAACCCGCCCCCGAGGGTGCCCCAAACCCCCCAAACCCTCCACCACCGCTCGACGCTCCGAACCCGCCGAACCCGCCCGATGACGATGAAGACGCTCCGAACCCGCCAAACATATCGCCTGTGGTGTTGTTGATGTGTGCAGGTTGGATCACTAATTAAAAAAACCACTTTTTTTTTTCCCTCCTTTTTTTTTCCTTCGCCCAACTCATTCTCACATTCCCTCGTTCACAGCTTTAAATAAAATAGAGGGGGAAAAGAAAAAGAAAAAGAAAAACACTAAACCCCCCTGCTTCACTGGTACTTTTTGGCCATTCTCCGCACCCGTGCATCGGGAGCGCAGGTCGGAGGGGGGCCCTGGCACATGGGGCAAGGCAGGCCTGCGGTGACACCCGATTGGGATATAGTATTCCCACAGCAGGCGAGAAGGACGGCGTCGGTGAGGAGAACCTTAGTGAGAGGACAATAGAGGTTGGGCGGCGCAGAGGTGGAAGGGGAAGGCGCGTCCTTTGAAAGACCTGGGGGCTTAGCGAGATGGCCTGGGAGCGGCATCGTGGTAGGCGGGAGGGAAGCTGTCTGTTCGCTGACAAGTCTTTGCAGCAGCTGGATGGGAGCTTTCCCCTGCTCGACAGGAAGCTCCTCAGGGACTTCCCTCTTCTCCTTCTTGAACACCCTGTCCACTTCCATCAGCTCGTCCATGCTGTGCTTCAACTCCTCCGACAGCACCTGCACCATCACATGGCTATTCGGCTCGATGTCCCCTTCAACTGCATTCCCATTCATCCCCCTGATCGACACCACACTGCCCCTTGGCACCACCAGCTTTTGCCTAATGTGTGTGTCCAACTCTTCCTGCGTCACACCTGTCGCCTCATTTCCCGTCACGATATTTAACCCACTCCTCCCAATTAGTCCCCAGTATGCTGATGCCATCGTGTGCCTGTGTGTATGTATGATGTGCTAAAATATACAGTTGAATAGCTTTCTGGTGGCAGCCACCAGCCGAAGACATTGGCCATGGCGTCGTCAGTGTAATGCAAATGAATGTTGCAGATGTGTTTGATATGAAAGCGGGGGGCTACCTAGGTGGTAACCTAGGCATTGGAGATCTACGTGGGATGGTTGTCTTTTTGCAGGATGCCGATGCTGTGTGTGTGAGTACCCTCTGTTCCTGTTTCCTCCGTTCTAGTGGTCCTAGCTGCGCGTCATCCTTCTCTGTTGTGTGGTGCCGTACGCCTCTCGCCACCGACAGTTCCAGGTTGGAAGGTCTGAACCCAGCATTGTCCATAATCATCTCTTCCAGAGAGCATGGTGGTGATGTTTTCCGCACAACTGGTACTTCTTTGATGCGCTTCAGGGGTAGTGGCACCAAAGGGGCCTTCTCCGGCCTTGGCGACAGCCTTGGTGTGAGGTTCTTAACATGCAAGTCGGACAGAGCCTCGACCTTCTCGTACGGCATGCTTGTGACGTGCTGCAAGCTGTCCAGCGACACACCATTGAAGCCGTTGGTCACTTGTAAGGTCATCTGGTTCTCCGCCAGCTTGGCTGCCTGTTGTAGCAAGTAGTCAATCACGTATTTAAAGATGTCGGCAGGTTCGTCAGCACCAGGCAGCGGCAGCTGCACCACGCTTGGCACAAGCGGTTCTAAGACACGCATCGCCGACCCTGGTCGTGAAAACGGGTGGGCCGACGGGGGTCTGCTGCAAACTGACCGGCGTTCATCCTTCTCCCGTTTTGCCTGAGCAATGCACTGCTGCTTCCATTGCGCAGCCATTTTGGCGCACTCCACGGGTCGCGATGCCTGGAACTCCTTCTCGTACGGCTGCAGAGCTCTCATCAAGTTCTCAGACAGCTTCACACCACCCCTTTCCGTGTATGACACTCCGTCTTCGGGAGAAGGCAGGTTCAAGAACGTCGGTGTCCGAGCACACGAAGACGGCCTGCTGAGGGGTGCAGGGGTCAAGGACTTCGGCACTGGAGGGACATCCGACACCACCGAGTCCAGGTACGTCTTCATCTTGTCAAAAAGATACCGCGACTGCTGCTTTAGTTGGAATAGGAACCTTGTAGGGTCATGCATCTGCAACGCTTGCAGGTCGATAGTAGCACGGCGTTGTTCTTGCTGCACAGATGACACGCTGCTTGCACTGCCGCTCCTTCGTTTCTCTACCTCCTCTGTCTGCACAGCTATGGACAGATGTGGAACGCTTACAGCACCGACAACACTCCCATCGTAAGGCACAAGCTCTGTGTTCTTATTTTGTCTATAAAGTCGTTCCTTTAACTGCAGGTTGCTGCTCTCTGCCGCTTCAATGAGAAGCATTGCGTCTTCCAGCTCCTCTTTGAGGCGCTCGACCTCGTGCTGTAGCCTCTGCATCTCGGCAGGGTGGAGTTTGTGCTTGCTTTGACTTCCTTTACGAGCTGGTACTTGTGTGGGCACATTTGAGCTCTTGCGTGCCGCATCTGGCCAGTTGGGCAAAACCTCGCCTTCATGTATCCCTACCTGTCGCTCGGGATTCTTGAAGCGGTGCAAGGGTTTGGGGTACTTGTCCCCGTCCTCGCTACCTTTGCTTTCTGCTTGCCACCCTCCCAGTGGCTTGACGGCGAAGCTTGCTTCTTTGTGTGCCTCCAGCACGCAGCTGTCCATCTTCTTGATGTGTAGTTCCGGTCTCGCTTTTTCTTTTCTATGCCGCACTCCTGTCTCTGTGCAGAACACAGAGCTTGCAAGGCTCTCTTGACAATCGAAACAGGCCCCGCCTTCTGAGCTGCGTTCACTGACTTGAACGCTCTGGTCGGAGTCGAGAGCGAGCAGCTCGCCAGGCTCTACCACATCTGTCATAACCCCAAAGTCAGCCATGGGATATAAAAAGGCAGAGCCAGCACGAGACACAACGCTTGGCGTGTCTGTCTGCATATAGGTGTGCACTGCCGAAGTACTAGTTTGTGTTTCGGTTGTGACCACCTCCAGCGGGGCAGGTAACAGTGAGGGAAAGGGAAGCACAGTTACGCCTGGCACTGTGCCCATATCAGTTGTAACAGGCTGGCATTGCGTCTCTTGTTCCGCGAAGCACCGAGTCGCACTGTGCAACAGGGATGTCCCCATGCCCATGACCACCTGCTCTGTGTGCGGACCTTCAGTGGCGTTTGCGAAGCTAAAATTCAACAGAGGTGGCGGAGTAGCCGATGAGAGGTTCAAAGGGGTAAAGGATGCAGGGGATGCAAGGGAGGAAACGCCGGGCGACTGCTGCACCGACACTGTCGCCTGCAGGGAAGATTGTGAAGCTTGGGCATCGCAGCCGAGTGTCTCAGTTGTGAGCATCACCTGGACACCCACGTCCTCCGATGCAGGCATCAGGCTCTCTTGCACCTCAGCAACGTCATGCCAGTCCTCTTCTAAAGCTTCTCCAGTGATAGACTTCCTCCGCCTGCTTTTCTTCCTTAGCTGTGGTTCTGAATCGTAGTGTGTGTGCGCGAAATGAGGCCTTCCCCTTTCCCTGTCCCTCCTGAAGTCGTCTTCTAGCTCTTTGATAGTCCTCTCCAGTTTTTCTATCTTCCTTTCTTGTTTTGTGTTCAACTCAAGTGCCTGCTTTGTTTCACTTGCTGCTTCTTTCAACTTGCTCTTCAGCTCCCCGATCTCTTTTTCCTTCCTATTGTTGACTGTCGCTGCATGGTCATCGAATCGTTTCATCTGCGTGTTGCCTCTAGCGCGGTTCGCGGGTGAAGGTGCATTCATGTAACAGGAAGCTCCTCGAGTGCGCGAGAGGGGGACGATGCCGTCCAATGCTTTAGACTTGGCCTCTTTCTCTTTGGGTTCTTCATTGTTTTCCGAGTCTGGCAAAGCTGAATCCGCGTGTTCGCGTTTGGGTTCCTTGGGAATTTCCAAAGTTGGTTTGGAGGAGCGTGGTCGCACAAGTTGCACTGGCTCTGACTCGATCACAAGAGCAAGCTCGGGTTTGTTTTGAGGCTGTGTGCTACTTCTTCTGCGGTCCATGGTTTTCTGTGCGGAGCTTCTCCTTCGTGCGTCCTGCACTGCTTGCTTCGTCTTCGCGTCAAGCACAGCAGTGTCGAGCGTCTTCTGCCGCAGGTCGTACTTTGTGAACAAGTTGTGTAGCTCATTGAAGTTCTGTAGCCGCTGCGCGTGCACCTTCGAGGCCTCAGCCACGTCACATGACACTTGTACCAGCCGCTTGTTCAGGGTTTGTGAATAGGCTTGGCGTACGCCATTCGCTTCACCGCTGCTGCATCGCTCAAGAGTGTACCTAAACCGTTTCAACAACACAGTCTCGCTGCACCTGTTAACTATCCGCTTGAATGTTAAGCGCATCGTCTTGGCAGTGAGGTCCCTTTCTTGCTTCAGAGCTGTGTCCACAATGTTCTTGTCTTCAGGTGTCAACATCGAGCGGAACCTGTCGAGGGAGGCCCTAACTAACGTCATGCAAGAGGACCGCAGGGCAGATCCGTAAGAACTGATGACAGGCAGCACCGCAACTATCGGGTGGTGTCCCTCGTTGTTAGGGTTCATGTTCTCAGCCACCGACAGTATTTTCTCCGTGAAGGCAGCTGCCTCTGCGACCTCATCTTGCGTCCTCAGGACATGCTCCCTTATCTCTGACAGCACGTTGTTTGTACTCTGTATTTCTGCCCGCCAGCACCCAGGGTAGTTGTGTATGTTGGTAATATTTGGCAACGCTTCGCCTGTCTGCACTGCCTTTGTTACGGCGGCCTGAATCTCCATCACAAGCCGTTTGCCCCACTCCTTGTCGTTCCTGAGTTCCTGAAGTTGATTTTGCCTCTCAGTTTGTGCTTGCAAGAGCTCGTTTTTCTCTGCCTTGAGTCCGATGATGTCTGCCTCCAGAGTGGCCACCGTCTGTTTGATAACAGTCGAATCGTCGTCCTCATGCACGCCCAGACCTTTTTGGAGCTCTTTCTCAATCTGCTTGCACGTTGTGCCTAGTAGGGTGCGGACCTCCTTCGTGACCCCTGCAAGATCCTGCTCGCTCGATTGAATGTTGCTCTTAAGGGTACACAGCCTGCTGTCGACAAGACCCCATAGATCGCAACGCAGCTCCTGCACGTTGGAATCCCGCAGCACCTCCCTCACTGCTGTAAGGAGTTTGTTTTCTTCGTCAAGCTTCCTAACCCACATCGAGGTTGTGATCATAAGCACCGCCTGCATGTTCTGCACCTGCTCCTGCATTGCCTCCAGTTCACTCGCATGATTTTCTTCCATAGCTTGCAGCCTTAGTGGTGCCTCCTCCACCTCCTTCTTCAGGATCTTCATCTGTGCCACCAACGTGTTCTGTCGCAACTGATCCGACACCGATTCCTTCTTACTGTCTTCTTTCATCTTTTCTAGATCTGTCTGGTGCTGTTGTAGTGTGACGCAGTTGGAGTGCGCTGCCCTCAGCGTCAGCATGTCGTCCTTCAAAGCTGCTATCTCTGCCGCCTGCTGGTTCTCGATCTCTTTGGAATCTAAAAGCGTGTCTGTCTGCATCTTCACTTTGTAGTCCATCTTTTTCAGCGAGGCGTCTCTGTCGTTAACCACCTGCCGCAAGGTCTCAATCTCGCTCAGGTTCTCCGCCGCCTCCGATGACTTGTCGAACTCTAGCTGTTTCACTTTCATTTCCAATAGCTTGCTCTCGTAGATGTGTTCTTCCCTTTCCACGGTCAGTTCTTTTACTTCCTCTCGCAGCTGTCTTACGAGGTGCCTCTCTTCTCGATTGGCCCCCTCTACTGTCTCTTTCAGCTTCTGAAGGAAGGCCTCAGTATCTGTCACGGTAGGTGCATCCATGTTGGCAGCATCCGCCTCCCACAGCTCCGTGAACCCTAACCCTGACACGATATTCAGGAGTTGCGTTCTGGCATGCAGTGCTTCGTACTGCGCCAGCTGGGCGTCAGCTTTGAGGAAATTGTTGACCTGGCGGTGCTTGGAAGTCAGACAATCTTTCTCCTGCATCACCCGCACAAGGTCCTCGCGCCGCTTGTTGAGCAGCTCGTTAAGTAAGTCGGTATCCCCCACCGCAGCGGCCCCTGCCTCGTGGCCGCTCAGCAACCGTGTCTGCTTCGAGTCTACGCCTATTGCCTCCCACGAGTCGGTCTCCTCGTTGTCAGGTTTTGCGCTGCCATTTTCGGGAGAGATGGACAACACGGTGTTGCACCCGACGGAGTTGCGGTTCATGTGGATGCTGAAGAACTTCTGGCAGCTGGATAACACTTTGATCTCGCGTGAGAGGCCTATTTCAGTGGACACGAGCTGCTGAGCAGCCTGCATCATGTCCACTTTGGTCCTCTCGAATTCTTGATGCATTGTCTGCAGCTTGAAGCTCTCGTCTTCGGTTCTCTTGGCAGCCTCGAAACACGCGCTGAGCTTCCGGCCCATCCCTTCGAATGGGACCTCCAGCGATGCGGCCCACTCTTGCAGTTCAGACTCGACTATGATGCGTTCCTCGCCTTCGTCACGGCAGTTGAGCAAGTTGCTGACGTTGGCTTTGGACTCCAGGATACGTCCGGGATCGCCGAGGTCGCGGTTTTGCTGGAGGCATATGTACATCTCCTGCCGCTTGTGGAAAGGGAGGCTTTTGATGTCTTCATCTTCGTAGTGGCGAACTGTGTTGCGAAGCATGGCAGACTTGGCTAGTGTTTGGACGGAGACTCCTTTGGGAGAGGCACCCTGCAGTGTGGTGTACAGTGCTTGCACGACAGGGTCTTCGGTGTCGGCGAGGGGGGGCAGGCAGGCTATCCTTCCACGCAGCTTGGTGAAGCGGTCTGTCTCCTTCTCCAGGGCAGTCGTCTCGGACTCTTCAGCATGGTCCTTTTTGGTCTTGTAGATGAGGCTTCTGGCGACAGAGAGTGCTTTTGAAGTGTCCGTGTTCCCCTTCAGGATGGCCTCGTAGTGCGCACCGTCCGTCCTGGCCTTTCGCTTTAGTCTTTCGACCATATTCAACGGTACCTGCCCGGCTACTAGTGCCTTGATGCGATCTTGTCGCGAGGCCCATTTCTCTGCTTCCTTCACATCCCTTTCCTGGAACTGCTTGCTGCTGACTGCACTACAAGTGCTGAGCCCGAGACCCAGCCCGCGGCCATTGGGCATGCCTGACACAATGTGATTTTAGATTAGCAAAGGTAGTAGAAGAAAAATCATAAAAAAAAAAAAAAAAAAAAAAACAAAGTAATGGACTCAGATAGGCTACTCTACCGTCCTTTCCCCCCCCCCTGCCTCGTTTTTTTCTTTAACTTTTTCTTGAAGAAGAGGGGGGAAGAAAGGAGAAGAAAGGGAAAAAAAAAAAATGGAGAGTATTTTTAGAGATTAAAAAAAAATCGTTTTTTGTTCACTCGTTCATATAGGCTTTAAAACAGAGAGACGATGTGCTTTGGAGAGGGTAGAGACCCCGTTCAAGGCCTTTGTACCTATTGCAGACTTAAGGTTCTCGCTTAGGTGTTTTGAGCACACTGCTTTGAGGACGGTCAGTGTGGATTGTGGTCTCAACTAAAATAAATAAGAGATCTGGGATACGGGCAAATGACCGACGAAAAGGTTTTTTTCGTCGCTTTGGACCAACGGGAACGTATGTTGTCTCTGAAACCCAACGTGAAAAGAAGTCTCTCGGGAATTCGATATCTCTATGTCTCTTGTCTCTATGAACCGACGTCAAAAGACGGAAAAGGTTTCAAAAAAAAAAAAAAGTGAACGAACCAAAAAAAAAATTCTTATTAGTCTCTAAAAATACTTTTTTTTCCAGGGAAAAAAAAAAGAAGAAAGGTTCAAGGCTCCCCCCTCCCCTCTCTTTTTTTTCTTTTTTTTTAAATATTTTGACCACAAGATATTTTGCTTTTTTTTTTTTTTTTTCTCTTTTCTTACCCCTTCTTTTCTTCTCTATCTCTCTTCCATTTTCTAGAATATTGTTATAAGCGCAAAAGTTGTGTAGAACAGCATAAGAGGGTAGAAGAGAAGCCACCACTGCCTTTGCATGCTAAGGCCAACGACGAACATCTGTGGTGTGGTGCGTTCCTTCCCCTTCTATTATACCTGAGTCGCACACCAGCTGGACCATGTGATGAAGACAGCGCAAGTTGTGTACAAAATAAAGCTGGGGGATGATAACAGCAACCATCCCAACGCAGCAATGAAGGCCAAGAAACACAAGGGCAATATATTGTACCCCAGGATGCTGAGCGTGAACTGCAGACCGACACCCACATCACTCATCAGATTCAGAAGGCCGTACATCAACAGACAGCCCGTCACCCCGTAGGCTGTAATGCGTAAATTAAAAAAAAAAAAAAAAAAAAAAATCCTTCACCACGTACCATATATGTGTCCAAAATGCATCTTTCCCTCAAGCATCATAGCAAATCCTAGTAATAGTGCAAAGCAGAATGGGCCTGTATTTTAATAGGCTTTTTTTTTTTTTTTTTTTTTTATATTGAACACCTGCTAAATCTTCATCCTCGATGTACTCTTTGCAGGTGTCGGTGTTCTGGATTTTAAAAGGATTTAAAACGCTAAGTGCTTTGCTCTTAATGTGTTCCGGGTGGATCCCCAGCTCTGTAAGGATGGGTAGATCTTCATCGTCATCTATTCTCGGGGATTGGGGAACGCAGCCAGCCTCGGTGTAATCTGTTGAAGATGCTCCAAAGTTCGCCCGTGTCTCTTCATAGCTGACACTCTCGTAGGAGAAGCTCTTGAAACCTCCGTTGTTGGACCCTTCCGCACTCACGCTCCGTCCTGTCTGTACCTCTTCTTCGCTGACACCCCACACCATGCCTCCTGGGTCCATTTTTATTTTTTTTATTTTTTTTTTTTGAACGCCGCTTTTTCCTTTTTGTTCCTTCATAAATAAAGAGGGGGGGAAAAAAAGAAGAAAAAAAAAACATTCTATGCAGCGAGGGGAAAGGGAAGGGTTGGGTGAGACCGATCCATTTTTTCTTCTTTTTTTTTTTCCACCTTCAACTTTTCACGTACGAGAAGGGAAGGGGGGGGGGGGGAAACGGACTCGGTTCATTCGCGGCACATAATAAAAAGGTAAAACTCAAAAAAAAAAAAAAAAAAAAAAAAAAAAAAAAACTATAAGAGATAAAGGAGGCCAGTGTTGGTGGCGCCCTGCTAAAAAAAAAAGAAGGGGGAAAAAAAACAAAAGGGAGGGTGAATACCCACAAACGGCAAGAATATCAGACTTTCTTGGTATTTCTTTTTTTCTTCTTTTGTATAAATTCTTAAATTTGTTTCACTACCGGATTTGTATTTATTTTGTTCTGTATAAATTGGGTAATGTACTTGGGTGAGATGGTCCAGTAATTCAGCCTTTCAGCCAAAATTTTATGTTCTTTAATAGTGGTGCTCTGTAAGAATTATGTACTTTTTTTCTCGAATTTTTTTGCCCAGTTTGGGACTTTTTACATAACGTAATAAATACAAATCCGGTATATGGATGACATAAAAAGGCTTATGTTTAGGTTTTTTTTTTCGCGTTTCAACAAAAAAAAAGGGGGGGAGGAGGGGGAGGAGAAAAAAAAAAAAAAAAAAAAAAAAAACTGTAGCTAATACCGCCTGGCGTACGTAAGCAAAAAAAAAAAAGTATATTCTCCAACTGAACAACCATTGTAAAAGAGCACCTTGCTACTGTTAACTAACAAAGAGGCCAGGGGTATATATTTTTTTTTCTTTTCATTCTTTTCTTTCTTCTTCTCCTTTTTTTTTCTTCTTTTTTAAATTTAATTCTGAGCAGCTCTCTTAAAGAATTTAAGCAAGAAGAATAAAAATCAGGTTTCACTTTATTTCACGCCCGGGTGAGTATAATAATTCTTTATTTTCACGCTTGTTTTCAGGTGCAGGAATGAAAATTACTTTATGAGTGAATATAAAGTACTTTATATTCACGCTTGCCCTATTTTCACTGCACAGCAAGGGGTCGGGGGCGCAAACACGGAAAAAGGAATCACCTAAGTAGTAACCACACAGGCCCCTTGTTTTGGAAACCCCGGTTCAATCTGGGAATCTCACTTTTTACGTCACTCAAGGATCTGGTCGCCTCTCACCAGAAGGGGAGAGAGGGGGCTTGGCAAGCCAGCAGCGGTGATAGCTGCTAGTGGGGCAACCTCAGCAACCCAGGAAGCAGCCCCACAGGTCCAGACCGAGGTCCTGTCAGCACCCGTGGACGCACAGCCCGCACCACACAGGATATGCCTTGACAATCAATATCGTAAAAATTGTAACTTGTAACCTGTAATACCCCACACTTTCAAATCTGACTGACGTTAAATAAATCAACGGATTTAGTGAAAATAGATCCGATTTTCACATGTGGTGGCATGTCTAACTCGTTGATGTTACTTATACCCACTTGTTAAATCACTGCCACCACGCGATCTTATCACTAAATAAATAGTTATTTCACACGATAGCACATGCTACACATAGCAGGCTGGGAAAACGATTTCTTCTTCTTCTTTTTTTTTTTTTTTTTTCTTGTCATTATGGCAATTATAATTTATAAAAAAAACTCTCAAAAAGAAAAGGAAAAAAAAGAGGCATCCCCCCCCCCCCCCCCCCCCCCCCTCCCCCTAATAAATTGAGAAAAAAAAATCTAAAAAAAAAAAATTCTCACCTCGAAGGGTAAATGCTCTCATCACCGGCGTAAGCAGCATCGATATCACAGTCGCTGCTGCTGTGCTTCATGCCAAGTGATTCAGGCCCGCTCATCCAGATGGTCATGGCAACCCTAGCTTTATAGTCGGGCAACACCGAGTGCAGCATGGAAGAATGGAATATAGCAAGTGTCCCTGAGGAAGGCCGCACAGGTACGGGCAACGCATGCTTTTTAACCTGCTTGTTTTTGAGAACCTCCTGCGCATCAGACTTGCGCTCCACATATTGCGACATCCTGCTAGCAGGGTAAAGCTCCAAACACCCACCATGACTCTCCTCCCAATCCTCGTTGCAGTAATACACACAGGTTAATCTACGTTTATTTTCTTCCGGTGCGTTGAGCTTCACATCTCTGTGTTTTACGTACCCAACACCCTCACCAGGGTATCTGCATAACTGCACGGAATGTTTTGTCAAAGGGACTTTAAGTAAGTATGACAGTGCGCGTCGTAACCTGTTCACCTTGTCCACTACGTATTGCATTGAAGGGGGAAGCGAGCCGTCTTTTGGAAGCCACATCATGGTGTCGCCCCTTAGCCTGCCATCACGTTTGTGGGCAGTGCCTGTTCCCGTTCCTGCTGTGTACATTTCGTCACACATAGTGAGCTCCCATGCTTGTTTTGAACATGCGATTCGATCCCGTTTGTCAAGTAAGTTATCGATGACAACGTGCCCTGCGTCCGTTCGCAGTTTGCGGATTACCTCTTCCGCAATGACGAGGTCCTTTTTAAACTGAGATGGTTCGAAGGGGCGTAGTAAATTCCCGCATAAAACCTTGACACCGTGTCGTGAATGGGCCTCGCCGTTGGTGAGTTTTACGTAAGTGCTGAAGACTTCTAGCGCGATTCCCGATTCGCCTGTTTTGTTGACCTTCACCACCGCCCCTGGGACCAAGGCCGTGCTCTCCATGAAGTTTTGTACCAAACCGGACGCGCCTTTCTTTTTAACAGGTTTGGGAAGCCCTTCAAACTCTTCAGGCTTTCCAGCATCGCTTGAACATGGTGGGGGGAGATCGTCCACTTCGCCCCATAGCGTTGACATGTTTTATATTTGTCGAGCCGCCTTTTGTGTACACGGAGGGTGGGTTGTAATAAAAGAAAATATAAAAACCCGAAGGGGGTGGGAGCGAACTAGTAAGGAGGAGGGGGGGGCGGGAGTCACAACACAAACACCTCCCAATGCATGGGGGAGGGGGGGGGTTTAGATCTTTTTTTTATCGCATTTTTTTAAAAAGCTTCTTAGATATTTCTCTTTTTTTTTTTTTAATTCCTTTCTTTTTTCTTCTTCTTCCCTTTCGACATTTTTTTTATTTTTTTTTACACAACTCCAGTCAGATTTTCAAGGGTGAGAGTGAATATAATACTTCATATTATTTCACGCTTCACTTTATTTTCACGGCAGATTTCAGGCTTGTTTGGTGGGGCAACCTCGGCAACCCAGGCAGCAGCCCCACAGGTCCAGACCGAGGTCCTGTCAGCACTCATGGACGCACAGCCCGCACCACACAGGATATGCCTTAACAATCAATATCAACCATAAGCACCCCCAGTAAAATTTGTAACTTGTAACTTGTAATGACTGATGTTAAATAAAACAACGGATTTAGTGAAAATAGATCCGATTTTCACTTGTGGTGGCATGTTTAACTCGTTGATGTTACTTCACTCGCTTCGCTCGTGAAGTCATATACCCACTTGTTAAATCACTGCCACCACGCGTGAAAATCACGATCTTATTTTCACTAAATAAATAGTTATTAATAACTACCGCGAATGTGAAATAATGTGGCACAGTTGCTTAGGGGTATATATAAAAAGAAAAGAAAAAGAAGGGGGAAAAAAAAAAAGACTCAAAACCAAGCCAGAGCAGTTATTCCACTATTTGCTTCCCTGCAGGCCAGTAGACCCCTGCTTCTATTAATTTCTGAATTTCTTTTTTTTAATTGCGCAACTCTTTTTATAAAGAACCAGTGGGATGGATGGGCGAGAAGAAAAAAAAAAAAAAAAAAAAAAAAAAAAAAAAACGCTTTATTTTTTTTTTTCTCATTTGATACGGAAACAAAAAAAAACTTCTTAAATACATGGGGCTTGGAGGAATGGGGAGGACAAAAAAGGCAAGGGCGGCGGAATTTTTCTTTCTTCTTTCTCCATTTCAGAAGCGATTCGTGCTAAGCGTGGCGTGCCAAAGGGGGGGGGGGGGGGGGGGGGGGGGTGCCAGCTTCAGAAGACTGTTGTGTCATTACATCTGAGATATATTTTCTTCTTTTTTTTTTCCAACCTACATTTTAAAGCCAAACCCTTCTCCTCTTTTTTTTTTCTTTTTTTTTTTAAATTCTTCTACCCGCCCTTACCTTTGCCTTTATTCACATTGACTGATACATAAAAAAAAAGGAGGGGTAAAAAACTTCAACGACGACGACATATAAGTGCCACCTATGGACCACCTGAAGGGATTCCTAAACCCTCTTTAAAGAAAGGTGATGCAAGAATACAAAAAAGTAACCAGGAAAGGAAGGGGGGGGGGGGTGAAGGGTGTGTATTACTAGGCAAACCAGAAGCTACCGGTCTCTTTAAAAAAAAAAAAGAAAGAAAAAAAAGAAAATACAACATTTTTTTTCCCCCTCATTTGTCTCTGCCCCTTTGTGTTCCACCCCTCATAATGCGCCCCCAAAAGGAGACCTTTGTTGAGGTTGTGGCCGTGGCACCCCTGCAGCCGTTGGCGTAGCACTAACCTGCACCCACCCACTAGGGTAGAGAAAAGGTGCCTTAACCTGTGAGGGGGGGGGGGGAATTGTGAGTAAAGAACAACTTTTTTTTTTTGATTTCCCATTTTTTTTTCTCTTTTTTTTTTCTTTTTTGCTTTATCAGACTTCGAAAGTAATCGGCTCGCTCCGCAACGGGCACGCGGTGTGCGGAGGGCTCACTCGATCGCCCTTTTTATTTTAAAGGAAAAAGGATGAGTAAGGGGAAGGGGGTAGGGACACCCAGGCCCGTTTCCAGGAAATTCGATCCAAGGGCTCAGTTTTTCTTTCTCTGTGAGCTGTTGAAAACTGAGAAAAGAAAAACTCCCCCCCCAAAAAAAAAACAGATAACTTCTCACGCGGGATCGAATTCTCCGAAAAGCAGACCGGTACCCCCCCCCCCCCCCCCCCCGAGGACAAGGGAAAGAAAGGGGGGGGAAAAAAAACACACACACCTGTGACTTAGCAGCCAGGGGGCTGGAAGAAGCTCTCGAAGAGGTAGGAGACACGAACAGAGGAGCCACGCCCTAAGTAGATATATAAACTTATTTTTTTTTTCCCTATCACCCATTGCCATTTATTTACACCATACCAGAGAAGTTTTCCGCAGGTTATTCGGTGATGCCATTAGCATGCTTCCAGTGGGGGCAGGCAGAGGCTTAGAAATGTTCTTAAGGGGAGAAGAGGAGACAGGCAAAGGCTTAGAGATGTTTTGGAGGGGGGAGGTAGGTTGGAGCACGGGAGGAGGATAGAAAAGGTCCTGATGGACCATTATGTTTTTGAGGTTGTTTTTGTGTTGGCTCGATACTAATTTTGGGGGTTGGAAGTGGTTTGCAGGAGGTGCATGCAGTTGAGAGTTCCCCAGAGGGCTCACGTGAGGATCCTGTTGCAAAGCAGATACTTCAATCACACACGGAGTGTTCGTGTCCTTCTCCTTGGCCTTCGGAGACTCAGACCTTGAGCGTTCTAAGCCTGCCTTGAACAGAGCTACGGCCTTGTGCGTTTGTTGCACAACCCCTACCTGACGGATCATGGCGATCGGCGCCCTTGGGCGGTCCACATCCTTCGCAAACGTCTTAATTGCATCTTTATGAAGCTCAAGTTTCTTTTGAAGGTTTCTAGACAGCCCGTGTGCAGGCTTTCCGCACCCAAAGCACCATAGCTTGTTCCACTCGACGCCCTCCAGTCTCCATATCTTCACCATCTCCCTTAGTTTTTTGATCAGCACTTCTGCCGATTGCACAGCTTCCTTCAAATGCCGCTCCAGCCCGTGCGCTGGTGTGTCGCACTCATCACACCACAGCCCACCTAAAGGCAGTGTATAGATCGTACTCCCCTTCCCACTCATGGTCCCCGGCTCGTGCATCGACAGACACCTGTCGTCATCCTCGGTCAACAACGGCACTCGCAAGCCCCTCTCCATGCTACTATGTTTCCACCACCGGTTCTGCTCGCATCTTTCTGGTGAAGGCCTGTGGTGTGGTCAGCTGGTTTATAAAGAACAAAAGAGTGAACAACTGTGTTCGCATGGAATCAAAGGCAAGTATGGGTTAGAAGGGCTTGCCGCACATCTCGCACCCTGTCCGTCCCGCTTGGCTGACGTACGTGCAGCTGCTGCAGGTAGTGCTTGCAGGTTGTGATGTTGCGTTCATCCCTTTAGCGACGCCCCCCACAAAGCCTGAGACACCTGACATAACAGCAGACAAGCTGCCTTGCTGCTGCGCAGGTTGTGGCTGCTGCTGTACGGGCTGTGGCTGCGTGGAATTAACACTCTTCTCTTGTTGTGCTGCTGCCCTCTTGGCGAGCACCCCCTTCATGAACCGTCCCGTACCCATTGCCACCGTTGCTGCTGTGCTCACTGCCGTTGCACCCAGGGAGCTTTCCTTCTGCTGCTGCTGGGGCTGTTGTGGTTGTTGAGCATATGGCTGCTGCTGCACCTGCTGTGTCTCAGTGACGCCCTTAACGAGGCCTGAGATAAACCCGCCGGATGGCTTGTCCTGCGGTTGCTGCCATTGCTGTTGTGGCACTGCCCGCTGCTGCTGCTGCTGTTGCGCTCCACTTGTGCTATCCAGTGCACCTTTGACTAGCTTACCAGCAGTCACTGCAGCACCAGCCACCGCCACTACAGTTCCTAGTGATGGACCTGTCGACTGCTGCTGTTGCTGTTGCTGTTGCTGTTGGTACTGTGGTTGCCCATATTGTGCCTGCCCGTACTGGGGCTGGCTTGGCTGGCTTCTCGACTGGTCATTTTGTTGGCCCACTACCCCCTGCACGATACCAGTCATGAAGCCACCCGACCCTTGCTGCTGTTGCTGACCTGACCCTGCAACCGCGCCTGCCACCTGCAGTGCTCTAGCCGGGTCTTTCATCACAGCCTCTACGGCTTGTTTCTTAACTTCCTTCTGCGCGGCACTTACCCCTGCATCGATTGCCTTGGAGACCACGCTCATGTTGTGGATGTCTGCATGGCGATAAGAAGAAGAGAAAGAATAATGCAGCTAGAAGATAACTATGGACACAGTATGAGAAAGGTAAACAATGGTACAAGGTACAGTTACAGGGCCACGCTCCTGCGTGGCAGGGACATGCCCTCCATTCCGTCCCTCATAGCGGCCATCCATGCAGAGCGGTTTGCTGCAGTGCGCACAGAGAACCGCAGGACAGTGTTCTGGGGGGTGTGAGAGGGAGAAGGGGAGTAAGAAGGTGAAGGCGAAGGCGAAGGCGAGCGACCGCGGGACCTTGTGCGGGACCGCATGGGAGACACCTCCATGGGGGGGAGGACGGCAAGGAAGCCGTAAGACCGTGAACACCCAGGCGGCCCGTTGTGCGCGGCGAACAGCACTTTCCCCCGATCATCATTCTCGACACTCCGCAGGGCGGAACAACGGAAGATTATCTTTGGGTACGGGTCGTCCTCTCGCAAGCCGCTGTACAAGACCCCCTTATGGAGCGCAAGGTACCTTTTGACCCAGACAGACTCTTGCGTGCCGCCCCTTGCGATGTGCACCCATCCGCGATGGCTTATTTCGCCATACGGCATGTGGCACATTGCTTTGCTCATGTGGAACCTCCCCCCGCATGAAGGAGACGAGGCCTGCGATGGTGAACGGGGTGGGCTGATGGACTGCATTGGTGGTGAACGGTGCGTTGGTCGCGAGCCAAGCATCCACGCCCACCTCAGGGCAACCTGGTACAGTGTGCAGTACGAGGAGGCTTGATCTTCGACTAGAAGCCTCCGTGCACGCCGCTCTTCTTTGAGAAGGAAGGCGGCAGGGTCGCTGGAAGGGACTTCGGCTTCTTCTTCGACAGTTTGTGTTTCGCTGTTTTCCGCTTTGCTTTTGTACTCGTCGGCGCTGACGGTGAACAGCACGTTGGTGTTGTAAGGAATGCCGAGCCTCGCTTCGAGCTCCTCGATGAGGACATGCTGGCGCTCCATGGTCTCGTGCCCGTAGAAGATGTCACGTATGTTGTCGTCGTCCTGCTTGGTGATGCTGGTGGCTGTGCTCATGGCATCCAGATCGTGCACTGTCACGTACATGCCTGTGTGCGCAGGGGGCGGGCCGTCTGGCGGCGTTGAAGAAGTGGAGGACATGGGGGGTGAAGGGGGTTCACTTGACGAGATGTCGCCCTCTGGTTCCTCGTACAGCTTTGGGTTGCTTGTCTCCACGTGCTGCCGCCAAGTAGGGCAGGGGCCCATCGGTGGGGACTCATATGTGCTTTCGACACTGTCCTCTATCGCAGACCTTGTAGCCATGTGTGCCCACCCCGACTCCCGACCCTGACGGTTTCTTAAGCATAGCAATGACAAGGAAGGCTAAATGATACTGATAAGCGTATTATATTTCTTTTTTCTTTCTTGATCCCCCTCCCCTCCCCCCTCCCCCCCCCCTCTTCTCAAACTTGTACGTAGCTCCTCCTCACGGGGCCCTTGGGGGTGTATGTTCGTTTCCGCTTTCTGTCTTGCAGGTTCTTCCTGTAGCTCTCTGCTTCTTTCAAACCTTCCTTCTGTATCCGTGTCACTTCCCTCTTCATGTATTCCTTCTTGATGATTTGTTCGCTTTGCAGGTCCTCCCACGTGAAGCCCGACAGATATTTAATGTTCCACAGTTCGTGGGCGAAGGTGCTTTTTCGTGTGCCGCCTACAGGTGTGCAGTTCATAAGGGCTGTTTGTTTTGCGCTCCTCTTGTGCTTGAACTCGACCCACCCTTCGCTGTACAGCCTACGCGCTCTCTTCTTGTTCTTTCCCTTCAGTTCTTTGGGCTTCAGGTACATCCTCCCTACTGTCCCAATCTCCGTGAAGAAGTTGCGCAGCACTACAGGGTTCATCCCAAAGGGGATCCTCGAGAGGTAAACCACACCCTTCGAGTTCCGCACGTGCTCCTTTTCTTTCTTCGATTTCTTTTCTGCTTTCTCTTCCACTGCTTCGTCTTCGTCTTCGCCCTCGCCTTTGTCATCGCCTTCTTCTTCCTCTTCTTCTTCTTCTTCTTCTTCTTCTTCTATCATCTCTTCTTCGTCTTCTTCTTCCATCTCTTGCGATACCTCCTCCGGGTTGAGGAGCTCGATGTCGGGGTGTTCCTTACGCATTGTCCTGTTGTGCAGGGTGTTCGTTGCTCGGTCAATAATAATAATAAACGAACAACAAAAAGAGAAAAAGAAAACATAATAATATCAACAGAAATCTAATCGTCTAGCTGGTCATCCTCGCCGGGGAGGGAAGGCAGCGATGGCAGAGACATCATGTCGGGGATGCTTTGCACCCCGAAGGAGAAGAACTGGCCTTGGTTCCGGTTTTCCTTTTGGTGCTGGAGGAGGCGTTGTTGCTTGAGCTCGAGGGGGGTCAGGGTGCTGGGCTCATTACGTGGTCTAACAGGCTGTCGGGCAGGCGGACTGTGTTTGGCAGGCGATGCCCGCAAAGCCCTGCGTGCCTCTAAAGTAGCACGGATTTCAACACTAGCCTTTTCCATGGTAACATGGGTTGCTAGACTGGCGTCCTTTTCAAATGGGTACACAGATGTGACCATGTACGGGGCAGAGGACCAGAATGAAGTCCCCATTTCACGCAGCTCGGGAGTCAGGCAGGCGGCTGCCTCTGTGATGTGTTGCGAGGTGGCGCTTTGGACCACCTCTGCTAAGAGCTTCGGGTTTTGCTCGAACAAACTAAATATTTCCCTCAATCGGTCAGGAGTCATGGAGCTCATGGCTGTTGCCAGTTCTACACTACTTACTTGTTCTATATCTTCCATGTCCACCCCCAGTAGATCCTCAGCTTTGATCTGCTTGCTTACCCTCTCTAAGTCATCCACGGTCACAGCACTCCCCCTGCCTCCCCATTCTTTACCTCCTACAACCGGTACTTGTTCTTCCGCATCCACTGCTTGGCGCATTTCTTCTTTTTTAGTCAATAATAAGAAGAACACCTCCTCCCCTTGTTTTTATTTATTTATTTTTTGTTTTCGTTTTAGAATCTTTTTTATATAAAAACAAAAAAGGAGGGAAAACAAAAAAAAGGGGGGGTGGGTTTTCTTTTTCTGCGTATTTAAGAAAGGAAAAAAGAAGAAAAAAAAGGGAGAGAAAAAGAAGAAAAAAAAAAGAGTATAGCCTACAAAAAAAAAACAAAAAAAAAAAGAAAACGGGGGGAAGGGGGGAAAAGTGGGATGAAGAGTGGCAGGAACAAGAAAGCCGAAAAACAAAAAGGAAAGGTCCTGCTAGGAGAGAGCTTTCTAAGGGAATGTCAGTACTCGATACAAGGCATTTGCGCTTGACCTTTTTCCCAAGCTCTCTCCCTTTCCGAGGCAACCTTTTTTTTTTTTTTTTTTCCGTTCGCCCTTTTTGTAACTGTTCCTGACTATTCTATGAACTACCTCTTTTCTCCTCTTCTATTTATGTTTTTTTTTTTTTTTTTTTGTCCTTCCTCCCCTTCCCCCTCACCCTTCTTTTTTTTGAAAAGAAAATACACACTTTCAAAGGGGGGGAAAAAAAAGTAATTTGTTCACTGTTGCGTTGGCACGGGCATTTGGGGGGGCTTAGCAGCGGTATCTTGTTTTGGTTTTCTGGTGGTTGGGGGGGGTGTTTGAAGCTCGTCTTCCAAACTGCAGTACTCAAATTTGAAGTCCTCTTTGACCTCTTGTCTCCAGTTACGGATGTAGTCAAAAAAGACATAAGTGCCCCTCTCGAAGTCTTCTGTTGTCTCAACTGGCTTTTCTTTTCTTTGGAACCAAGCGTTCAGCACTTTGTGATACCTTTTTTTTTTTTTTTTTTTTTTTTTTTTTTTTTTTTTCGGAAAAAAAAAAAAAAAAAACCCCTTTTGCGTATACCTCCACGATCGCATTTTCAGCTCTCTTGCAGCAAGATATTGGTTATATGTGTCTTGTTGGTAGTAAAAGGCAAAGAACAGCACATCCGTCTCAACATCTTTAAACTGCTTTGCATTCAGCAGCCCAGGTAACGGCTTGCTTGGGTAGTAGTCGGGTATGCGGGGCAATGCCTTCTGTGGTTTAGCATTGACCGGTTTCTCTGAGTCATGGGGCTGTGTTAGATTGTAATAACTGCTGTTCAGCAGGTACTCGTTGAGCTGTGCTTTGTGGCTTGCCCGTTGCTGCGCGTGTGCCTTATTCGCTTCGGCTTGTAGTTGTTGCTGTCGGACTTCGTTGCTCTCTTCTCTCTCTTTAAAGAGCTGCTCCTTCGCCTTAATTTCGCTCTCCTGCCATTTCGCGCTCGTCTGATCCACTATCCCTTGGAAATTATCGCTTCCTTTCACGTCACTCACATCCATATCAAAATCGTCCATGTCCTCCTCTGCCAGCTCTCCCACACCCTCATCTTGCAGCTCCTCGTCTGTCTTCATTTCTTATTTTTTTTTTTGTGAAAAAAAAAGAGAACAAAAAAGGGGGGGGGGAGGAAAGAAAAAAAAACCCCCCTCCCTTCCTCCCTCCCTCCTCCCTGTGGTGTCGGTTTGCTTTTAAATTTCCAAAAAGTTTATTTCAGTTCAGTTATTATAAAAACAATGGAGTCTACAAACTCACGGATTTGTCGTGTATTTTGTTATACTTCCGAAGTCTCTTGCTGAACTGTCCCGGTGGCCTGGTGCAGGTTCGTTTTACAAAGTTCACGAGCTTCACCACGTTCTTATGATCCTGCGACTTGATATACACAGCTAGCATCTCAGAGTACATCTGCTCCGGGCGGTGCAGTGGGAGGGCCAAGGCTTGCTGGAACAGGCGCTCAGCGTGCAGCACTGCAGCATTGCCTGCGACAGTGGCGTACTGTGCCATGTATGCGATGTACAGGAAGACGTGGGGGGTTGCTAGGGGGACGCCCTTGTGCTGCATGCGCTGCAAGATAGCCGGCAGGGCATCAGGCACCATTTTGTAGGCAGACATATACTGCAGCCACATGCCTTGCGAGTGGTCGTGCCCGGACACTTTGCTGTGTTTCATGATAACATCTGCAGAGACCTGCAAGTGCCGCACTGCACAGCATCGCATCAAAGCAACGTACGTGTGTTCATTGGGCGGCACACCGCACTGCAGCATGCACGACGCGATGGCAAGGCCCCTCTGCAGACACCCCGATCCACGGATTAGCTCGCTGAAGGCATCGGCACAGGGCTGGACCCCCGCACGCCAGTATTCCAGGAACACCTCTAAACCCGCTCTGAAGTTGTTCTTTGCGTTATACGCCTTCACCAGTACCTCAAGTGTCTTCGAGCATGCAGGGTGGCCTGCAGCAAGCAGCAGTTCAATGACGTTCAGTACTTTGTTAACCTGTTTCAGCTTCGCGAAGTTGCGCATGATGGTGAGGTACGTGTTCTTCGGAAGGAAGATGTCTTTCGAGTGCAGCACCTCAATCAGCGGGAGGGCACTGCCGACATGCGTGTCGTACGCCCGCTGCACGACTGTGCCCCACACCTCTGGGCTGAGCTCCGACAAAGCGTAGCCCTGCCTCCGCAGTGCTGTTGCGATTTCTTTGATAACGTCGTCACTGTCGCGTAAGGTGTGCCCCCGTCTGAACACGCCCAGCGCCACCAGCCGCTTATCCACCTCATCGACTTTTAGAATAGCCTCACGCGACACCTTCGGTGGCGGTGGGGGTATCTTCTTCACTCCTGTTGACTGCTGGTTTTGTTCTGACGTGTTGATGCCGAGCAGCTCCTCAGCCACATCCCGCAGGAAACCCCTCCCCCATAGTGCCCTGCACCGCCTCATCACATCACACCTGTTGGGGCTTTCCACGGTATACAAAAGGGCCAACGCAGACAGTGTATTGGTATAATTATTATAAGAAGGAAGAAGAAGAAAACAAAAGACTCCTTTGGAATAAGAAGGGGGTTATGGTTTACAAGGCCGAGTTCAGCGTGACTGCCTGGTTGGGAAGCCCCAGGGCGATGGAGTCGTTTGCCTGTAGTGGTGGTGTGTGTGTGTGTGTGTTTCCCCTTCCCTGTCACATACAGGGCCCATCCTAGGGATCCACGACTTGGACCCGGCTACATGGTGGATGCTATTATGTGTAAATGTAGAGCAACAGTGGCCTTGTTTCCCACTTTTGAATTTGATCCCTGTCACACCGTAACCCTTCCCAGAATACTCGAGGTGCGGGAGGGGCCCCACACCCGCCCCTAGTTGGGAGAGTACGTCATCGAACATTCCCAACCCCTGTAGGGAAAAAGTGATAAGAATAGAAGAAAAAGCACAAAAAAAAAAAAAAAAAAGAGAGAAACAGTTCTATTAAATATTCGGCTAGAGGACTCATTCATCAGTTCCTCGAACGTACGTCCTTCTCACCAGCTCGGCGGGCTGTCCAATTACAATGTCTTCGCCTTTGTCTTCTCTTATGGAAGTGGGTGGTTTCAAGTCCTTCAACCCAGCAGCCTTGTTAATCAGTTTTATCTCTCTCACCAGAAAGACGACGAGGCAGGCGAATGCCGCAAACCAAAATGCAGTCATTATGTACGTAAATTCCATGTTTTTTTGTTCTTTTTTTTTTTCCCTCCAAAGGTTAGGATCACGGGGTAAGAGACCTGGGCACTGAGACAAGGGTTGAAGGGAAACAAGGCACCCCCCCCCCCCCCCCCCCCCGCCGAAAAACAGTCAACAATTGGCTTTAGTTGACATAAGAGCTTCAAAATTGTATATTTCGCAGTAAAGTTTGTCTGACCAACTGTGCGCGATCTCGAGGCCATTAAAAAAATATCGAAATAAAAAGAAGGAGGAAAAAAAAAAAAAAAAGAAGGGAGGGGGATACTAATTATCAGATACTTATCGAAAAAGAAAGTTTACGTAACGGGGAGTGACAGCAACGGTCCACCACAAAGAAAAAGAAACTAACAAGGAAGGGGGGGACGGCGGCAAAAAAAAAAAAAAGGGGGGGGCGAAAGATAAACGAAAAGAAGCACTGTCCCTTTATTTTTCCTCTCCCTCCCCCCATCTCCCCTCCCTGGTTTATGTAACACATTAACACGCACTATATGTGTGTTATTTTTTTTTTTTTTTTGGTTTCTCTTTTTTTTTCCTTTCCTTCTTCCCCTCCTGAACTTCTTCGTTGCTTACCAAACGTGTATTGTGCATGAAACAAAGGTGAAATGAACACAGAAAGGAACAGATAGAAGGGGGGGGGGGGGGGGGGGTACTTACTCTGTCTTGTATTAAACATAGAAACATTTCTTTCTCCTTAGCTCCGTCACAATCAGTTGTACTTGCCTGTACTTTTACTGTAAAGACGATTTTTTTATTTTTATTTTTATTTTATTTTTTCGTTTGTTCATTTTTTTTTTTTTTTTCCCTTTTGGACATTACACCGCTGACGGTATTCATATTGTTTGATAAAATTGCAATATCAGAAAACAGGACAAATAAAAAAAGGGGGGGGGTGTTGCTTCACATAACCTAGACAGGCTTCAATGCCCTCATTGGGGGTAAGAATGTAAGAATGGACTTTCCATTCAGGGCCTTGTAGAGTGGATGTTTGCGGTTAGAATTTACTTTGCGTGAGGAAAAAAAAAAGAGAAAAAAAAAAACCAATCTCACCTGAGGGCAGCCTCCAAAAAAGAAAATACTCCCTTAGCGAATTAACCCCCCCCAAAAAAAACGCATGGCACATGCCAACAATTTTTTGTTTTTTTTATAGTTTTGTTCTCGATACTACAACAAGTATTTCTGTTCATCAAAGAGAAAATAAAAGAGAGAAGAATAAAAGAGAATAAGGGGAAAGAAGAAAAAAAGGGGAGGGGGGGGGGGGGGGGGGGGGGGCATGAGGCTAGATACCCAGATCGAAGATGCCCGTTTTAAAGGCATGTGCTGTTGCTTTGTTACCACCCTTTTTTTTTTTCATTTACTCTTCCAACTGCAGCGCAGAGAAGACAATAATAACGAACAGAGAAAGAGAGAAAAAAAAAAACAAAAGATTTTTTTTTTTTTTTTTTTTTTTCAGCACCAAGAAAGAGAGAGAAAAAAAAAATTTTTTTTTAAATAATCCAGTCTAATAAAGGGGTAGGAAAGAGGAGATGTTAGAGCGATCACCCAGAAAAATCATATGTCAATTCCCTCCTCTCTAGAGGGTGTAAGAACTTTTGCACGACATATAGGACAGGCTGGTATTTTCCCACGGGTCACCTGTGTTTGGTGTTCTTTCTTTAAACCACTTTTTCCCATACTGAATGATCTACGTAGTCCTGCATGCAGGCCAGTCGCAGCCGGTGTCCACATTTCAATCTCACGCAAGGTTCGCTCACAAGGTCCTCCAAACACACAGGGCAGGTCCCTCCTTGAGCGTCGCTGTTGAATGACGACAGGAAGTCATCATCAGCCGCAGCGATCTCCGCCTGTTCCGAGGTCATTGGAGACGGAGGGGAGGGAGGCGTGCTGTTGATGACAGGGTTCTGGATCAGTGCGGCATCTTCATCCTCCTCCTCGCACCCCCCTTCACACCCCCCACATTCACCCTTCTTTTGCTTCTTTATCTTCTCTCTCTCTAAGAATCGCTTGTCTTCCTCGGCCAGGTCGTTCAGCAGCTCTTCGTACTCCTCCTTCAGCCTTGCAATGCTCTCTTGGTCTATCTCCTCTACCTGTCCGCTCACGGCTGCGTACCCGAACCTGTTCCTCGCCCTCACGATCAACCCCAACAAGCTCGACAGGAGCAGAAGCATAGCCCCCACACCCCACGCCCACCACGGCACCAGGTTCCTGAAACCCGGCCAGTCGAACCCTGCCGCGTCCACGCAGCAATTGTCCAGCGTCCATATGCTGTGATTTTTTTATTTATTTGTTGTTATTGTTGCCGTGTGTGCATACCACCCGTCGGCAGGCGCTGCGGAGCATGGCGTCTGCTTCAGAAACAAGCACCCTGTCGGTAGCAACGTCACGATAATCGGGCACTGTCGTGTCGTCCTACACTACACTACAAGGCATACCTCGTCCTCTGTAGACGTGGCTGGGATCACCTCCTCCGAGCAGTAGCAGTCGCGGCTCGTCACGTTCCACAAGGTGGTGATGTTGAGGAGGGGGGTCTTGGGCGGCATGGGGGCCACGGGGTCAGCACCGAAGTAGTAGTTGAAACACCACTGCACACAATGATCTGCTGTTAGAGTATTCTCCTCCACCAGGTCCATCGGGACTGTCTTCCTGCATCCCTGCTTGTACAAGTTCTGGTTCAAAGCCAGTCGCTGCTGGTAGTCATTTGTGCACTTGCCACTAGGCTTCTGCCACGGACCATGGGGCAGCCACCCTTGAACAAGAGCTGCCAGCGTCAGCATGACAAACACATGTTTCATGTTGATGTTGTCAGCCTGTTGGTGCTGCCAGTCTGGGGGTGTTGGCGAAGGGGAAAAAACAAAAGAAACTCACTATCTAAAAGCCGGTTTGTCGTTTTTACAATACAAGTTGGAGGATGGCCTGCGTCGGCGAGACCCGCTACGCAGGGGTGATGGGGATGGGGTCCGGGTGGGGGTTCGGGTAGGCGTGTGATGGGGGGATCTTTGTGGTGTGCCTGGAGAGGGACCATAATAGATACCCCCTTTATCAGTCCACTGATGGCAACCTGGGGAGGGGAGAGAAGGGCTGGTCACCGACCCTGCACGTTGCCTTCCTGAAGGGAAGAAAGATGAAGCCATGTAATCCTTGAAGTCTAAATACATCGCGTCATCAGGAGGCGTGCCCACATGTCTGGCAGCGCTCTCACATCGTACCTCCGCCCCGTAGCCACGCGGCATGCTGACGGAAGGGCTTCTACTCCTTGTCGAGAGGTGGTCGTGTCGATCTAAAGCCTCTCTTAGGCGCAAGTTCTCGTCTTCTATCTCTTGTAAATCCGTAGCTTGGAAGACCTGTTTGTTGTATCTTTTAAATCACTGCCGTGCATACCATGGTCTTCTGTACCTCCCTCTCTGTTGCTTTCAAAGACACGAATGCATCGTCCTTCAAACGCTTCTCGCTGCTCAGGTAACAGTAGTCATCCTTCAGGTCGTGGATGTTGCGCTGTGTGGTGTGTGTTCGTGTTGCACGCTTACCTTTAAGGAGGATATCATGCTCTG
Source organism: Diplonema japonicum (assembly GCA_964019335.1). NCBI lineage: Eukaryota > Euglenozoa > Diplonemea > Diplonemida > Diplonemidae > Diplonema > Diplonema japonicum. The sequence continues at coordinate 100,432 of OZ025663.1, read as the reverse complement.
CTTCGCTTGCAACTGCTGCTCAAGTTCACCATTCTTTTCCATAAGCCTTTCGATGGTGAGCTGCAGGGATTTCTCCGCTTGTAGCTTGTCGTCGTGATGGGTGGTGGCGGACTTGCTCAGTTCTCTGTTCTGCTGTTCTTGGTTGCGTATTCTGCTTTCCGCACTCTTGAGCTTGTTGTGCAGCATTTCGATCGCGTTCCTGGCGTCTTGCAGTTCGAGCATCTCATTGCTGTTCTTGTCGTGCAAGCCAGCAACAGACACTTGTAAGCTTTTCACGGTAGCCTGTGCGTGCTTTGTGTTCTCACGCTCTGTCTTTAAGGCCTCACGTAGGTGCCTTGCTTCTGTCGCCAGTTCATCGTTCTTCATCTCCAGCTTGTGCCCGCTGACGCGCAGCTCCTGTGTGTACACCTTTGCATCGTTGATGGTCTGCTGCTGCACTTGTATCTTTATCTTTTTGTCCCGTGTGTTGTCTCTGTACTTCTCTTCCTGTTGCTCCAGAGCTTCTTCTGCCTTCCGCTTTGATTCCTCCGCCTGTCTCCTTGCTTCCCTCTCGCGGTGCAGTTCTTCCTTCAAGCTACTGATAAGCGCTGCTGTCTCGTCCTTCCTTCGCGAGATCGCAAACGCGTTACGGAAAGCAGCTGCGAAGTTCTTCCGCTTCTCATCCTTTACTTGCGTCTCCATGTAGGCGTGGTCCTCTGCTGCTTCTTGTTTCGCCTGCTCAGCTGCGGATTCTGCTTGTTGCAAAGCTTCTTCGAATTCTCTTTTGTGGCTCTCGAGCGCTGCTTCTGACACTTCACCGCCGCCGCTGCCGCTGCGGATCTGCCTTTGTAAAGCCTCGATCTCTGCTTTCATACTCTTTAGCATGGTGGCCGTTTTCTCTTCATTCACTTGAGCATGCAGCAAGATAGCTTTTGCCTTGAGCGCGTACCGCAATGTGTTCAACGTGTCGTCGATGTTGCTCCTGTGCGGGCTCACTGCCGCGATCATCATGGTTTTTGAGTTGCCGCCGAGCGAGTCCTTCAGCACCCACGTCAGCATGGACTCACGGTAAGGAGGGATGTCCTTCGTACGCTTCTTCGCATTCGAAAGAAGTACGTCGATGACCCTGCGCAGTGTCGTCAGCGACAGGTTGATGTTCTTCGCCTCGTCGAGCACGGTGCCTGTCGCCTTCGTCATCTTCACACGCTCAGACCCCGCAAGGTCGACGATGTTGACTAGACTGACTAGTGTGGTGCCTAGCACGGTCGTCTGCTTGAGACAGATTTGAAAAATAGCGTGCGACCGACTGCTCTGGTCGTTCATGGCGTGTGCAGCTGTCGCACGATAAGCCATCCCCCCGTGCATCAGTTTCAGACACTCTGCAGCAGATGTAACAAGTATTCTGTTAATCCCTTCGACATAAGTCCCTTTGTCTGGAGAGTACCGCACCTTGCACTCTCTGTACTTATCGCCTCGCGGGGACTTGACGCCTTTCTTCTTCGGCGTGCCGTCGACCAGCAAGTCCATCACTTTTTCGTTGTAGATTTCCATGAAGCATATGCGGAGCTCAAAACGCGTCTTCTCACCGTCCTGCTGGATGCCTTCGATGGTGTCGTAGATTTTGCGCACGATACGTGGTGCCAGCCCAGGGTCTGCATCCGTCCCCAGCATGGAGTGCGTCTTGCCACTTCCAGTCTGCCCGTATGCAAAGATGCACGCATTGTATCCGTAGAAAGCATGCTTGACAGAGGGCTTGCCCATCACCTCGAAGACGTCTGCCTGACCAGCAACATGCGGACCTGAAGCCTGCTCGGCAGGCATGCTCCAGAAGCACCTGTCGAACTTATATTTGTCTTTAACAACACCATTATCGTCTACTACAGAGCACTCCTTCTCTGTGACCGCCACAGTGGGCTCAAGTGAGAAACCCTTGTCCCTCGACTTAGCTATCTCATGCGGCATAAATGGCCGCACTCTTACCATTACCTTCACTGTCTCCTTCCCCCGCACCTTCAGCAATCCTTCCTTCAGTCTGTTCTCGGCATGCACATCAACACACTGGCGTGGCGTCGAACCCGGCTTCAAGAGCTGCGGGGGCGGTGTGACCACCATTACCGACTCTGTCCTGCTGACGCCGTCTAGGGCCGGCGAGGGCGTCGATCTTGGACTGTCGATGGGCGTAGGTTTCTTTTTTCGCTTTGGTGTCATTTTGTGTATTCTGTGTGCAGTGGGAAAGACATGGACACGGCATATGACACTGCAGATCACTTGGAAACATATTTGTGTTTCACAAATAATTCAGACTGGGGTGAGTTCAAGAGAGGTTGATTAGCTTTGCGCTCGAGAAGTGAGGTAAAGGCGTGTTCTACGCTGTTGGACGCACGGCCGATGAGAGTGAGATTGGCTGAGGGGGTAAGGCCTTTGCCGACGTCTTCGTCGAGAGGGAGGGACATTGCAAAGGGGTCGGTCAGTGTGGCCCAGTCCTCAAGGGCTGTCTTGATGCCTGCCGCACGCAGTCCAGAAGCTTGTGCCCGTCTCTCGACCATCACCTTTGCGTTGGCTGCCCACATCGCTTGGAAGTTCCTTGCCTCTGTCTCTGAGACTGACATGTGGTTGCCGTACATCGAGGCGGCCACCACATTGTCTTTCATCCTCCTGATTGCGTGCCGTCTCCACGTAAGTTCCCCAAACTGCCCACCCAGCCCGCTGTGGTCGTGCAGGTTGGACTCCACAAAGTTGATGGCCTCGTTGTACGCGTCGCCAGGCTTTGTGATGCAGTCCACGATCCCCAGCTCCATTGCCTCTTGGGGGGTCACTGGTTTCCCAGAGGCCGTCAACAGCAGCGCCGTCCTTGGGGTCGATATCTCGGCCAGTCTCTGCGACCCCCCGTAGCCCGGGGTCAGCCCGTTGATGGTGTCGTTGAACTGCAACATCGCGTCGTCGGCGCTGATGCGGAAGTCGCATGCCAGCGCCACCTCGGAGGCACACCCCGCAGTGACGCCTTCCAACGCCGCGATTGTAACTATCGGCAGAGACTGCAACTCCAACAGAATGCTAGACATGTACCGTGATAAGATGAGAGCCTCTTCCTTCGTCCGCATCTCTTCTGTGATACTGGAACTCGTCCCGTAACTAAAGTTCAGCCCGCTTCCCCTGATAACCAGCGCTGTGATCTCGTGGTTCGTCTTGATGGCCCTGTTCACCATGCGCACCGCTTCTTCTAGCTGCAGCATCATCTCACCCGTGATACTGTTGCCTTCTCTAGTGTTCTCGAACTGGATGCACCAGACGCCTTCCACGCCTGTCTTGCCGATGGTGGCCACTCTACCGCCATCGTCGATGCCTTCGAGGAGCTCCCTTCCTTGCTTAATGAAGGTGATGACGGGGTCTTCTGGGTGCTCAATGTGCATTCTGAACTTCCTTGGCTCCGCTTTCTCAATGGAGTGCAGCTCTAGATCGTCCCTCGACTCTGGCTCTGGTGCAAACATCGCTTCCCTCTCCACCCCCGAAACCCCCTTTGCTTGAGTACCCGCTTGTGCGACATCACTCGTACCATGCACTGCTGGCGGCTCACTCACTACTTGTTCTGACTGTACCTCTTCCCTCTCTAACTCTTTCACTGCAACTTTCAATTCGTTCATCTTCTTCGGTGGCGCTACTTTCCTGTTCCACCACCCCATTGTCCTTCTCTGGGACGACAACGCTCGTTTGACCACATATGACATACCCCCTCTTTTGCCTTAGTGACACGTAATCTACAGAAAGGCAAAAATATTGCTGTTCATACAATCTAGTGGCGCGGATTAGCAGCGCTTATGTAACCCCCCCCCCCCCATTTTCTTTCTTCTTTTTCTTCATTTTTTCGACAGAAGTCTCTTCCAGAAGGATTTCTTCTTCGGTGGCATGACAGTGAATATTTCGTGTTCTTCATGTGCCTCCCGCATCACAAGGGGTGGGCTAACCGGTGGGGGTTCCTGCACCTCCAAGTTGCGGGTTTCTGCGTCGAGCACAGCTTCGGGTATTTTACCGGGGAGCTCCCTGAAAAGTTTCTGGATCTGTGGCAGGGAGCGGAAGTTGAAGGGGCACGATTGGAGCGCGACGATAGGGAGAGCCAGTGCAGCCATGGCAGTCATTCTTGGCCAATTCACGATTTCGATCTGCTCACCACCGCAAATCACAGGCTCGACTGTGCCGCTAAAGATAGAGGCGGCAGTGTAGAAGCTGGTGGAGGTTTTTCCCAGGATGGGGATGCATGGGACACCCGCCTGCGCACATTCGCTGACAACCCCCCTGTGAGTCTGGCTCCACGGATTGCAGATGTCATCCAGCAGCTCTTTCATCTCCTCTTCACTGACCAACCCGTTTGAAGGCTCGCTACTGAATGCCTTCGCAGCTCCTGTGATGCGCTTCACGTTCGTCGAGTCGACACCTGCGAACATCGCTTGTGCTGCAAGCAGGCAATTGTGCTTCAAGCAAAAGTATGCAATGCGGAGGAACTGCCGCAGCTGCGCCATCCGCTGTGCCTTCGTCGGCTGCGCGATGATCAGGGATTTCACCCACTCCACCAGGGCATCCACTCGGTCGAACGAAAACCGCAAGTTGTAGCTTACCGACCACAGCTCATTCCCGCTGATCCACGATAAGTTCCACCATTCCCTGATACTTATCCTGCAAAAGTCTTCATAGCACAACAAGCAGAGCTGCCTAGCGACCTCTTCATCGTCCAACTCGCTGATGCTGGACAGCACGGCACCAGGGCTGAGACCGTCCGTCTTGGGCTCCGGCTGCTCGTGCTCAGCCTTCGGTTCTTTCAAGGTGGGAGCTATCCTGGGAGTGCCCATCGCAAGGCATTTCTCAATCACAAACAGCAATTCCCCAGCAGCATTGGCTACCTCTGAGGACCCTCCACTTACTTTCGTAAGCGCGAGTGAGGCAAAACCACGACACTTGTGCAGCAAGCGATCAGTGAAGTCAACCACCGCCTGCCGTATCCAGTACGTCAGAACTTTCAAAACACGAACACGTGTTGCAATGCACTTCTCAGGATATAGGAAGGCATCGGGGATGTCGAGGTAGAAGCGTCCGATAAGCGTGACGAGTGCGTCAGTGCCGACGAACTGCAGGTGCGTGTAGAAGAAGGCGTTTGTAAAGTTAGTGCGCACCGGGACCTTGAAAGGGACGTCGTTGGCGTTGCTCTCGTCGAGGAACAAGTGGTCGATGAGGTTGTGCAATGTGTAGTAGCTGGCGTGCTTGGGGTCGTCTGCGTACTGCGCGGGGCACTTCAGTGGGATAATGCTCTTGCGGTAATTTTTTGTAGGCCACGGCTTGGCAGTGTGCCACACGTTGCTGAGCGGCGGCAGGTAGTACAGCGCACTACGGTACATCTGATTGAGTTCTGTGCCTTCGACGCTTGCCTTTTCCATGCCCGCAATAACAACGTTGGGGTTCAGGTGGAGGGGCATGTTGTGGTGGAGGGCCTCGCTACGGATGGTTCCGACAAGGTCTGTCTTGCCCTTGACTTGCAGGTAGTGGATGATGGGGCGCAGGAGGTCGATGCTTTCCTTGGTGTGGGGCTTGACGCCTTGCTGCACGACGAGGGCTTCATGAAGGTTGCTGAGCTCGGCGGATTGAGATTTCCATATTTCGAGCTCATCATCCTCCTCGTCTCTGGACAGCGGGAGCAAGGGAGTGCTCGAGGGGGCAGGGACCGCGATGTCCACTTGCCGCAAGATGGGTGAGGTGGTACTTTCGGACGCTGTCAGAGATGAGGTCCTCAAGGACACCCTTCGGCACGGTTTGACAGGGGACACCGTTCCAGAAGGGCGTGCAGTGGTGAAGGGATCGGGCCTGTCAGGGTCCCACGACCCGCTCCTGCTGCGGGGGTTTGTCTCAGGCTCGCTGGCTGGAGGCGTTATTTCACTCACATCAACGACAGGCTGTGTTTCCCCAAGGTGCGATTCTTCTTCTTCTTCTTCATCTTCTTCTTCGTCTTCGTCTTCTTCTTCGCTATCTGTGTCTTCTTGCCGCACGCCTATCCCAGCTAAGCCCTCGCTGAGATCACTGTCATCACCATCCGTTTCTCCCGAGAGGTCATGCTTCCCTGACATCCCTGTGTGTGGAGTTTTTTTTTTTTTTTTTTTTTTTTTTTTCTATGCTGGCACGCATTGTATTTACACAGTTTGAAGGAAAGAGTGAAATATGAACAAATTTCTGAAAGCAAGACAAATAAAAATAAGAAATAAAATAAAAAAGAGAACAGGACAGGGAAGGAAAGGGGGGAGAAAAAAAAAACAAAGAAAATACGTCTTACCCCACCTGAGGTCAGAATGTGGATAGAACCGGAGGTGGTAAGAGATACTCTTTTTTTCTTCTTCTTTCTTTTCTTTCTTTTGCCCCCCCCCCCCCACCCCCTTCCCCATTCCCTTTTAGTAAGTTCACTGCACACTGTTATTTCTTTTCTTCTTCTTTTTTTTGTTTTCACCCTCCTATTGTCAGTCTCATTGCTATCGGTATCAGGCCATTTTCTTATATCGGGTCGGCTAGCTTTTCATGCTTCAAGTAAAGGTGGAGGGAAGGGAAGAAGAATTAAAAAAAAGGGGGGGGGCATTCTTGTTTGTTCGTTTCATTCCTCACGGACCTTTCTCCAAAAAAAAAGAAAAAAAGAGAAAAAAAAAAAAGAAGAACTGACATGTTCAGCATTTTGAGCGTGACGGTAAAACTATAAACTTTGACAAACTTTGAAAACCTGATCGGTGAGGGTGCCGGCTGCTTAGCGCCTAGTTTGCTGAAAAGGTGGGCATCCGTGTCTTTCCAACCCGGGCTGCTGAACAGTCCTTTTTTGCCCAACCTGTGCTTTGTTATGGAAAAAAAAAGAAAAGACACACAAGCCGTATTGGTGAGAAACATAATAATATTATTAAAAAGGTTCTTTTTTTTAGGGGGGTTAACATAAAGGAGCGAGGAAGAAAAAAAAAAGACCAAACGTGTTGCCTTTTTTTTTTTTTTTTTTGTGTGTGTGCAACAGTTGAGGTGAATATTGCCTACCAGCCCAGTTTTTTTCTTTTTTCCTGAAATACCTGTCTACCGCTCCCATCTCTTTTTAAAAAAAAAAAAAAAATACAAAGGAAGATGTTTTTTTTTTTTTTTTTTTTTTTTCTTTTTTTTTTCTTTTTCCAAGGGCTAGAAAAACGAGGGGGGAAAAAAAAAAATATATATATACGGTATCGTCCAAAAGAGTGCTAGACAAAAAAATACCCCTTTTAGCATTTACAGGTTTTCCTTCCCGGCTTCTTGGTGGCTAGCTTGATCTCTTGGGAAATATGAGGTTCGTCTTTGGTGGGACGGCGCTTGACCAATGTCTCTGCAAGGTCTTGGAAGACCTGATCGATGTTTGAGTCGTTCAGCGCTGATGTCTCGTAGTAAGGAATAGGGGTACCCTCAGGGTCGTTCGTGTTCTTGGCACACCAGGCGAGGGCGGTCTTTTGTGTCACTTGTCTCTTGTCTGTCTGGTCTGCCTTGTTGCCTATGAGGACGAAGGGGCTGTCCTTGCGTTGCGTCTGCAGGTTGAACTCCTCCATCCATGATGAGAGGTGAGAGAAAGTCTCACCTGAAGTCAGATCGAACATCAGCCCACAAGCCTCTGCACCCCGATAGTAGGCATTTCCGATTGTTTGGAATCGCTCCTGCCCTGCGGTATCCCACAGCTGGAAGGTGACCGTGTCCCCGCCCACAGTCACTTCCTTTACGAGAAGGTCCGCACCGATCGTCGCTTTGTACTTTGTGCTGAATTTCTTATCCACAAACCTGCTCAGCACACTAGTCTTCCCCACGCCCATGTCCCCCAGGATGATGACTTTAAAAATATCTTTCACCATTTTTTTTTGTGCTTTGGGGGGGGGTGCGTTTTTTTTTTTTCTCGTTAGAAAAAAAAAAGGGGGGGGGGAAACAACTGAAAAGTTCGGGGGTAAAAAAAAAAAAAAAATCATTTTCAATTTTCCTCGTATTTCTATTCTTTTTGTTATTTCTTTTATTTTTCTACGAATAAAAAAAAATAACACCATAACGCCTTTACTCTCTCCTTTCCTTTTTTTCTTTTTCTTTTTTTTTTTTTTTTTGAACAGGTGAAGGTTGCATCCAAAAAAAAGGGCTAATATGAGGAAGAGAAAAAAAAAACTGGGTGAAAAAAAAAGGACGAGCGAAAAAAAAAAGAAGAAAGAGATGTTCTTAAAACCAAAAAAAAAAGCAAGTATCCTTTTATTTTCTCCCCCCCCCCAATTTCCACAAAATATATTATATTTTTTTTTTTTTCCTTCTCTCCCTACTCCGTCTTCAACTTAGGGACCACCATTGAGCGGAAGATGAACACGACAACCACAGAAGCGATGCCCACGAGGCCACCGACCAAAAGCATAATGCCCTGTAATATGTTGTTGCTGTAGACTGTATGCATACCTCGTGAAGGTTGCTGTCGGCCGTGAAGAGTCTCGAACCCATATCATTTTGCCAAACGGATTCCGTCCAGACCTGCAAGTAGCTGAATCTCGGATCGAAATCCCAGTGAGACTGGTTGTTCACAAACAATGCTGGTGTCGCTGCATCGTGAGCGAAGATGGGGCACAGTTTGCACGTCCCGGACCCACCCTCGAAATTCGAGACGCAGATCTGTTTTTTTTTTTTTTTTTTTTTTTTTTTTTCCCCACTAAACACACCTCATACGGGTTGCTGCAAGCAGTGTTGTTGCACGTCAGCTTCAATTCACACGGCTCCATGGACGATTGGTCCGGGCCCAGTGCCATCTTGTCCCCCATGAAGTTGAAGATGAACCTCGATATGGCGTTGATGCTGCGGTCCTTATGCAGCCCTGGGTACATGTTTGAGACGGACCTGATGCTGTTGCGCTGCGGTATGGCAAAGCAGTCGTCAAGGTACCCCAGCACAAGGGGGCAGTTGACGTTGGACCCCAAGCACTCCGTCAGCGCCTCCACAAGCGTCTCGTTGATGCTGGGTGCTGGACCCATACCCTCCGCAAGCTTCCAGATGGCCTCCGTCAGTGTCGTCGCCGACTGGCGCAGAAGCGTGACGTTGAGTCGTGTCTTGTTGATTGACAAGTCTGCTGTGTCGTAGACGGAGCCATAGTACTTGTTCTTGAAGGCACCATCGTACCCAGCAAGCACGCCCACAGCAAGGTCTGTGCGTGCTCTGTTGGCGTCATCGATCCTTAAGTAGCTCTGCACAGGCGACGGTGGCAAGTACCTCCGCACCCCATCGCCGCTTATCTTAGCACCGCTGGTGGTGAAGGCGTTGAGCATGGTGTCGATCATCTGCGGGTCCCTGTCGTGCATCGCCCCATCGTAGTACATGTAGAGGTCCGGGCTGCTGGGGTCGTAGGTGTCACCCCTCTCGACGATGCCCAGCTGGTCAAGGCCCAGCAGGTACTCGATGTTTTCGTGGTTGATCTTCGTGAAGTTGGACAGTGCGTAGTTGGGGTTCAGGCAGAACCTCTTCGGGTCCTCGGGCAGCTTCAGGCACTCCCAGTCGGTGATGTCCTTGAAGAACCTGAAGGATCCCGACGCTCCGTACAGCTCAGCGTCGAAGAACATGAACAGCAGCTCCTTCTTCATCAAGTCCCTCGACGAGCTGATGGCGTCCGCCAGCGTGAGGGCAGACACGATGCTGCCCATGATGGCGCCTTGTGCTGGTGCACTGTTCTCCGTCCACAAGGACGTGCCTGTGATGGGCAGGGCGATGCCGATGAACTTCGTGTCGTTGGTGATCTTGTCGGTGGATATGGTGGTGGACCAGTACGACACCTTCCCAACCACGTCGCACTTCCCATCCTTCAGGCACTGCGAGGAGTTCATGTCATTGCTCTTCATGACGTAGTTGAGCTGCATGGACTCCTTGGGGTAGGTGCTGTAGCCGTTGTCTTTGTTCTTCTGAGCCCTGGCCACGGCCTCCGTGTGGTCGCTGTCGGACAGCAGCATCATGATGGGCAGCTTCTTTTCCCACAGCCCACCACCGTGAGGATTCCAAGCCGGCTGCTCACCTTTGTAGAGGTCCGAGTAGTTGCCAGGCCGCACTGGCTGCGGTGACCATCCAACGCTTTCTGGGAGCTCGCTCCTGAGGAGGGGCCGCATGTAGACGCTGTTGATGGTCGTGGTAGTCCAGCCCACTGCTTCACCCAGGAAGGACATAATGTGGTCGGTGGGCATCTCGTTCCCTACGACAACGTTCCACATGCCGCCCTCTGCCCGCAGGGACACGTTCCAGTCATCGTTGCTGTTAACTAAGTAAAGGGGACCGGTCCCTTTGTCCACGTAGCACTGCGAGGGACCGTCCCTCGTGTTCATCCCCACGCACGCTGCAATTGGTTTCAAATCCTTAAAAAGCTTATCGTACAACACATCCAACGGTGCGTCAGGCCTGCTCCACCCCGACTGCGGCCCTACCCCATGCACGCACGCGGCGCACGCAGACAAGATCAGCAATATATGTTTTGCACTCATATCAACATGTTCTATCCTAAAGGTGTGTAGTGTGGGTGGAATGTTTCTTAACAATGTTAATGCTCTATACACAATCTAGTTCCGCAGGGGGTTGCCCTTCACCATCCCTTGCAATTCGGACTTCATCTTGCCTAGCTTCTCCTCCAATTCTGTGATGCGCGACGTGGACTGGGATGTTGCATGAGAAGGGGCAGGCGAGTGGGCAGGTGTGGGCGCACGTGGCTGCAGCTTCTCTGCGTCTCTCAGGGAGTCGTTGTCGAAAGAGACGCTCGAAAGGGGTGTCTGCGAGGCGTACTGGCTCCTGTACACAGATAGTTCGGACACTAGCCGTCCCTTCTCCTGTGCCAAGTTAAGCGTCTGCCTCTGGAGCTCTAGAACCGTTTGTGATAGTTCGTCTTTTCCCTTCTTTTCCATCTCCAGATACGCCTCCAGGTCCACCGCTCTCTGTGTATCAAGGGAAACCTTCTTTCGACTCTCTCTCTCTGCTTTCCTCGCCTCGTCGAGGCTCACCTGCAGCTCCTGCTCATGGCGCCTCACGTTTTGCAATTCCTCTTGCAAATCATGTAGCATATTGTCACGCGACTGCATATCGGTCTTGAGCCCCTGCAGGGTGTGGGCTGTCTCGCTGTTGTTCAGTTCGGACGCGTCACGCATGACAATCACTTCTTCTTTGATAGAATTTAGTAGCTCCGTCTTCTCCTCTAGTTCCTCGTTGGTTGCCCCTAGCTGTAGTGAGAGCGTTGCGCACTCTTGGCACTTCTTGGCGAGTTCCGCCGTGAGGTGCTCAACAGTCTCTCGCATCTTCATGGTCTCCTGCCCTGTGCTGTCGACACGCTGCATGTCCTGCTGCTGCAGGCTCTTGATACGCTCTTCCTTTTCATTGATGGCTGCGTGATATCTGTTCTCCTGCTCCGCTGCTTCGGCACGTTGCTTCTGCTCAACTTCAGCAGCTTTGTCACGAGATGCGTCCAGTTCTTTGCACTTCAAGGCAAGCTCTGCTGACAAAGTGCTGCATCGCACCTCAAGCGTGCTGATCTGGTTGAGCTGCAGATCGTACTGGTTTTTGTACTCGTCCAGAGTGGTCGTGCTCTTCTTCATCTGTTCCAGTGCCCGCTTGTGCTGCGTGTCGCGCTCTAGGAGTTCGTTGATGTCTGCCTGTGCGGCCTCTTCGAAGGCCACAAGCCTGTCTTCTGCCTGGTTCAGCTCGTGCACCAGCCGCATGTTCCGCTGCTGCGTCTCGCCGATCTCTGCCTTCGCCTTTTCGACCATCTCTTCCATGCGGTGCTTCTCCTTCACGGCGTCCACGAGGTGCGCTGCGAGTGACTCCGCTTTCTCATTTGCGGGGGTGAGCTGCTCTTCGAAGTACCTGCTGCGCTCCTTCGCCTCGTTCAGTGCGGAGAGCATGTCGTTGCCCTCCTTCTTGAGCAGCTGGAACTCTGTTTTGACGTCTTGCAAGGTGCTGTTCTCTGCCCGCAGTCTGTCGAGCTCCTGGTGGTAGAGTTTGCACTCGTGGATGAGGTGTGCAATGCTTTCCTTGCAGAGGTGGGTGACTTGCTGCAGGCCTTCGGACTCGCTCTCCTGGATCATGTTGTGGAGGTCGAATAGCTGGCGCTGCTTGTTCTCCAGTTCGCCGAGCCTGCCAGTGCGCTCTGTGGCATCCTTTGCGAGGAGGTCCTCCATCCTAGCCAGAACATCGCGCATGAGGTCTGTCTGTGCCATCTCACTATTCACGGCAAGTGCCTCCAGAAGGTCGGCATGCAGCGCCTTCAAGGACTCCTCCCTATACCGCTCCTGTGGTGGTTGCATGTGGTACACAACAGGCGGCGGTGACCAGCCTCCATCGTCATATAAGGGCGTCATCCCCCTGTCAGCAAGCCGCGAGTTGTACATTGCAGCTCCTCCCTGTGTTGGTGGCACTCGGCAGTGATTACTAAGAACTTTAAAATTTTGAGGAATAGAAAAAGGAGAAGGTAAAAAGGGGAGGGCGGAGAAAAAACACTTGCTAGCTTTTTTTTTTTTTCCACGCTACCAAGCTTCTTTCTCTCTGTCTGGCAGTTCTATGAACAAGAAGAAAAAGGTAAGGAGGGCAACCCTTTCATGTGCTAACAACAACTAGGTACCTTCCTTGCACTGGTTTCCTTTTTCTTCCGCCGTTTTCGTAGCTGCAGATCACTGTTCATGTCTGTGCTTAAGTTCCTTACAAAACAAAAGTGTCAGTTTCCCCGAGAAAACAAGGAGAGAAAAGCAAAAAGAAAAAAGAAAAAAAGCCCCTAAGAAGAAGGAAATCAAATAAGGGGAGGAGAGGAGAGTGGAAAAGAAGAAAAAATAAATAAAAAGTACCCCTGTGTACCCCCCGCCCTCCCCCCCAAAAAAAAAAGCGCTGCCCAGCGCAGCAGCTGTTATTTTTTTTTCTTTCCTAAATAGAGAAAAAAAAAAGAATACGTTTTTTTTTGTTTTTGTTTTTGTTTTTTTTGTTTTTCCCTTAAAAAAATCGTTGGAATACCCTTTTTTTTTATCCATTTCTTTCCTCCCGTCCTTTTCCTATTTCTCTTTTTTGTTCTTCTTCTTGTCTTCTTGCGAACGGGGAAAGAAAAAAAAGCTTTCTCAAAAAAAAGGAACGGGATATATTTATTTTCTTCGGGGGGGGGGGGGGGATGAAGGAAGCTTACTTGAGTAAACAACGCCCTTCTTCGTCTTGTTTTTCTTCTCTTCTCCAGACTCTTAGAGCTTACTGCCTTGCATAATCGCACCACGCCGTGCCGCGATAGCCCGCTCTTCCTCAATCGCTGCTTGGGCAGCGGCAACAATAGCGACCGGGACCCTGTATGGTGAGCATGAGACATAACTGAGGCCCGTTCGATGACAGAACTTGACGGACGAAGGTTCGCCACCATGTTCACCGCAGATACCGCACTTGAGGTTGCTCCTTGTAGACCTACCTTTGCGGACGGCCATTTCAACCATCGCACCAACACCCTGCTGGTCCAAGACCTGGAAGGGGTCGGCGTTGTAGATCCCCATCTTAACGTACTCCTCTAGGAAGGACGCAGCGTCGTCACGCGAGAAGCCGCATCCCATCTGCGTCAGGTCGTTCGTGCCGAACGAGAAGAACTCCGCCTCTGTCGCGATCTCGTCCGCAGTGACACACGCACGCGGGACTTCTATCATGGTCCCGACCTGGTAGTTCAGCTTCATGTTCCTCTTCTGAAGTACGTTCTCGCCGACCACGATGCATCTCTTCTTCATGATGGCCAGCTCCTCCACCTTCCCAACCAGCGGGATCATGATCTCTGGGCAGATCTCCATCCCCGTCTCCTGGATCACGTCGCAGGCAGCCTCGAAGATCGCCTCCACCTGAGTGTCGTAGATCTCGTTGAAGGACAGTCCCAGCCTCACACCCCTGTGCCCAAGCATGGGGTTGGACTCCATGAGGGACTTCACGCGCTGTGCCACCGATGCATGGGACATGCCGAGCTTCCTGGCAAGGTCCTTCTGTGTGGCCTCGTCGTGCGGGACGAACTCGTGGAGCGGGGGGTCCAGCAACCTGATGGTACAGGGCAGGCCGTGCATTGCCTTGAAGATGCCCTTGAAATCCTCTTTCTGGTAAGGAAGGATCTTCTTGAGAGCGGCTTTCCTGCCTGTCTGGTTGCTGGCCAGGATCATCTCCCTCACTGCGTCGATCCTGTCGCCCTCGAAGAACATGTGCTCCGTCCTGCACAGGCCGATGCCCTCAGCGCCGAAGGAGAAAGCAGTGGCCGCGTCTTTGGGAGTGTCGGCGTTGGCACGCACACCCATGGTGCGCACCTTGGACGCCCACTTCAAGATCTCGCCGAAGGGCCCGCCAAGAGTAGGCCTAACTAGTGGGGCTTTGCCCTCGAGCACCTGGCCGCTGGTGCCGTTCAAAGAGATCCAGTCGCCCTCCCTGAGCGTCTTGTCTTTTATGGTGCAGGTTTTCTTGTTGTAATCGATAACTAAGCCGGTCACACCGCAGACGCAGCACTTGCCCATCCCCCTGGCGACAACAGCAGCGTGCGACGTCATGCCGCCACGTGCTGTGAGGATGCCATTTGCAGCGTGCATGCCCGACAGGTCCTCGGGCGAGGTCTCAACACGCACCATGATAACAGCCTTCCCCTCCTTCTTCCACTTCTCAGCGTCATCTGCGGTGAAGACAATTTGGCCCACACCAGCGCCCGGCGACGCAGGAAGGCCTTTCGCCAGCACGGTGACCTTCGCCTTGGGGTCGATGTAGGGGTGCAGGAGCTGGTCGATCTGCTGGCAGTCGACCCTCATGATCGCTTCCTTCTTGTCGATGAGCCCTTCGTGCACCATGTCCTTAGCGATCTGCACAGCAGCCTGCGTGGTCCTCTTTCCGTTACGAGTCTGAAGGAAGAAGAGCTTTCCTTGCTGAATGGTGAATTCCATGTCCTGCATGTCGGTGAAGTGCTTCTCTAGAAGGTCCTTCAAGTGGACGAGCTCAAGGTAGCACTTGGGCATACGCTCCTCCATGGAGGGGAAGCTTGTGGTCCTCTCCGCTTCAGAGACGCCATGGTCCTTAGCCCAGTCGATGGATGCCTCTTTCGTGATCTGCTGGGGTGTTCTGATGCCAGCCACGACATCCTCGCCCTGCGCGTTCACGAGCCACTCACCGTAGAACCTAGAGTCACCATCGGAAGGGTTCCTCGAGAAGCACACGCCTGTCGCAGAGTTGTTGTCGTAGTTGCCGTAGACCATGGCCTGCACGTTGACGGCAGTGCCCTTCAGACCAGTGATGTTGTTTAGCTGCCTGTACTTGATAGCGCGGTTGTTGTTCCAGGAGCGGAACACAGCGGTGATGGCCTCCCAAAGCTGAGTGTTGGGGTCCTGGGGGAAGACTTTCTTCTGCTGCGTCTGGTAAAGCTGCTTGTAAACACCACAGATCCTCTTCAGCTCTCTCACTGGGATGTCGCAGTCGGAGGCAACGCCCAGCCTTTTCTTCGTCTCCCACAGCTCGTGCTCAAAGGGCTCCATGTCGCAGCTCCCGACGACGTTGCTGTACATGGCGATGAACCTCCTGTAACTGTCCCACACGAATTGTTCGTTTTGTGTCTGCTGAGCGAACGCAGGTACAGACTTGTCATTGAGCCCCAAGTTGAGCACTGTGTCCATCATCCCGGGCATCGAGACGGCGGCACCGCTCCTCACGGAGAACAGGAGCGGCTTGTCATTGTCACCGAATTTAAGCCCCATCTCCGTCTCCACCTTCTTCATTGCATTGTTGACCTGCACCAGTACCTCATCAGGATACGTGTTGCCGTGCTTGTTGTAGTAGTCACATGTCTCGGTCGTGATGACAAAGCCGGGTGGCACGGGGAGCCCGAGGTTCACCATTTCACACAGGTTTGCACCTTTACCGCCAAGCAGCTGCTTCATGGAAGATTTTCCATCGGATTTGCCGTTTCCGAAAGGGAACACGTATCTCGTCATTTTGTAAATGGGTAGTCCTGTATGACATGAGCTTGTGGCGCGTTGCGCAACTATTTTCATATTATTTTCTTCAAGGTTTTCCCGTTTCACCTGCAGGACAGCGAAGTTAATTCCCTGGGGTTCATCAGCTTCCTTCGGTGGGATATTGTGCTTGTAAGTGATGTTGTATGTGCTGCCATGCGACCTGCGATTATTTTTGTTCTTTTTTTTTTCCACCATGTTCATACCACTATGAAGGAAACAGGGGCATTCGCTGGTGGGTGTCGCGGCCCGTTCTTTGTCCTTGCTGGTCGCCTTTCCTATTTTTTCCTTTCCCTTTGTTCTTCCCTTTCCCGCCTTTGGGTCTCGACTGCTGCTTCATTCGACGCGCGTGGTTGTTGCAGTCCATAGCTACAGACTGTTTCTCAGCCAGGGCATCGATTGTAGTAGCAAGCTCCCCTTCCCGCTTTCTCTTCAACGTGTCGAACTCTTCCCATTCTTTCTGCAGGTTTCGTTTCCGCTTCACGATAGCCGGGTCTATGGGAAGCCCGCTTGTGTAACGTGATACAGACTGTTCTCGGTGTGTGCACTGCTGCTCCGGGTGACCCACCCACGTCCTGCCGTTTTGCTTGCATAAGAAGCACGACCTTGGTATGGGCAGCAAGCTCACATTGGAAAGCTTCGACACGAAGAGGACGGGGCTACACTGCACCTCAGAAACTACTCTGAAACGCAGCAGCGGGAGTGGCGGGTAGATATTGTTCGGGCAGAGGATCTCGCCCCTGCTGACCAGCTCTGCAAGCTCCGACAGCTCCCACACGATGCCCGGCTCGAAGATGTTGGGAAAGGAGCGCAGGAAGAGACCCAAGAACGACCCTTTGGTACCATTGCCGAAGCAGTTGCTGATCATCTCCTGTGTCACTTCCGCGTCCCTCAGGCGGAACACCATATGAGGCGCTGTGAGCCATTCCCCTTCCTTGAAGACTCGGATAACCGACAGCAGCACGCCACGGATCTCGTGTTCCTGCACTCTAGTCTCCTCCTTCACAGAACTTATCATCACATCCTCGACTTCCTTCTCGGGAGTTTCTTCCCTCCGTGGCACCTCCTTCCGCGGCACCTCCCTCCGTGGCTCCTCCCTGGGTGGATCTTCCCCCCGTGGCTCCTCTTTCACACACAACATTTGTCCGTTATCACCGCAAACCACGACCGAGCGTACATCTACACATGTGTTCGATAACTCATGCTCTGGGACTGTCGGGAGCCCGTTGCTCTCGTCAGTTTCTAAACGCGGCAAGGTGAAGTCCAAACCATACATGCAAGCCTGCTGCCTGTGGTGGGGTTGAACGTATGTTGAGCACGAATATAAGGGTGGGGTACAGGTAACACTGTGTCGCTGAAAGTCCTAATTAAGCTCAGCTGCTAGAGGAGGAGCTGCTGCTGCTGCTGCTGCTACTGGAGCTGCTAGAGCTTGACGAAGACGCCACGGACGTTGCACGTGCTTTGCCCTGTGAGGTTGTGTATAAGTTGTGTGTAAGGCAAAATTAGCTTGGGATACCTTCTTCTGTTTCCTCGGTGTGCCCTCAGCATCAGTTTCACCACCACTCGCAGAGCCTCCTTGTTCGCCACCACCAAAGAGTGCCTCGTCTTTTTTGCTTTTTTGCACCCCGCCATTCTTTCGCTGTTCCAACTTCTCTTTCCAAGCAGCGTTACGTTTGCGTTCGATCTCCCTGTGGTGGTGTGGTGTGGTGTGGTGCTGCTTGCAAACATACTTATCAGCTTTAATGTTCTCGTACAAATGCCCGCCCACAGTGCACCCCGCCACAGTCTCCGCAAGTCTACGCGCCAAGGGTGTCTCAGTCCCTGCTTTGTACTTGTGGGTAGCCCAGTCGAGGATCATATCCATTTCTGTCTTGTTGTCGGGGGTCGTGATGGATGCGAACACAGACTTCAGGATGCCTGCCTGCGTGGTGTGCAGTTCCTTCTCTTTAGCAGCGACGCTGGCGTGTTCCTCTTCCTTGGGGAGCGGTTCGTCGAGAACCAGTTTTCGTGCAGCCAGGTCTTCTGTTATCTTTTGTTTCTTCTCTACCAGTTGGTCTCTCGTGCTCTCCAGGTGCTCGACGTCTAGCTCAAGCTTCCTCTTCTTCCCCTTCTCGATCCTCGCTCGCAGCAGAGTCATGTCCAGCTTCATGCTGTTGTTCACCTGGTTTGCCTTCTTGCTGATTACAACGTGCTCCTGCAGCACTTTAGTCACACTTCCGTACTTCTCGAGGACGGCATCCCTCTGCCCCTCGAGCCCCATGCTCTGCGCGGCCTCTGTCATGTTCCCCGCCTGCTGTGGTGTGCTGTTACAAAGAGAGGATGTGAAAAGAAAAAAATGGGGGGGGAATGGGGGGAGGGAAGAGGGGTTAGTCCTGGGCACACCACAGCACTGGCATCGTGCTGCACGCCACGGGTAGCCTTTAAAAAGAATAACAACAAAGAAAAGAACAACAAGTGCTTCAGAATTGGTGCCAATCGGATTAAAGACTTCGCCGATTTGAGTTCATTCCGTTGTTTTTGAAAAAAATTAGCAATCTTTTTCTGTTCTGGGGTCAATAACGGGTTTTAGAGATATGAAGTATAAGAAAAAGGTGTCTTATGTCATACCTTCCATTGTAAAGCCAAGTGCCGTGTGCACTTGCGCCTCTGGGAGGGGCGGGGAGGGGGTTATTAGCAAAATCAGATCAAAAACAAAAAAGGGGGAAAAAATACAAACATTATAAAATAAAGGCTGCCCACGCTCCACTCGCCTTGCCGTTATAGCAATCGGGTGAGTAGTCTCTTTTCTTTTTCTTTTCTTTTTATTCTGTAAAATTGCATGAGGGAAATTCTGCAGAACCATAAAAATCAGAAATCACTTTACCTTTGACGAATAATTGTAAAGTGCAGAATAAACGTAAAGTGAGTAAAGTAATAGGCTAAATTTGGCTTAACGTGCCGTAATGAAACTAACTAATTTTTATTTAGTAAATAGTCATTCTTTTTTTTTTTTTTTTCCCTTCTTGTTTTCTCGGAAAGAGAAGTGAGTGAGGGTGACTACTAAGAAAAAACAAAAACAACAAAAAAAAATGCTGGAAGAAGAAAGAGGGATAGAATGCTTAAGAAAAAAGAAAAAAGAAAAAAGGGGGGTTTTTTTTTTCTCTTTTTTTTCTTGTTATTATTTTTTTTTTCTTCTCCCTTCGCTGCTTACATCTTTCCCTCCCCTTAAACTGCAGTACAGTTTTCTTTTTTTTAATTTTTCTTCATTCCCTCAGTGCTAATTTGAGTGTTCTCGCTGCAACAACAGACATGCCCACCCACTCGGGCCCTTACTGTCCCAGTAAACAATAAAGGGGAGGGGGGTGGCTTGACCACTTTTCCCCCCTCTATAGGTACTGAAGCTTTAAGTAATTGAGGAGAGTAAACTATGCTTTTTGTTTTTGTTTTTTCTGTTTTTTTTTTTCTTTCACAGGAATGAAAGAAAAAAGGGGGGGGTCAACTTGTAGTAGTTCTAGTCCATGCAAGGGAAAAGGTTGGGAGGGGAATGGGGCGTACAAAAAAATATATATATATAAATATAATAATATTGCTGTTACTGCCAACATGTCACCAATGACACTGTCACCTCGGTGCCGAGGACGGTCACGCCATTCCTTGGCGGTAGGTAAGTGGTTTCTGAAATCACTTCACCCCTTAGCATGCTAAAGTAGGTCCTGGGGTCGTAGGTCCACAAAGAAGAAAAGGTTATAACTTCATGGTGGAATTGGAAAAAAAAAAAAAGAATTACTTTGGCCGCCTGGCGTACAAGCAACTGCTGGCGCCGTCTACTTGATTACAGGGGGCACACCTTGGTCGAGCAGTAGCTTCTTTTGCGTTTTACGTTTGCAGTTTGCTGCCCTGTCTCCAACTCGGGCGCTACCGGTGATGACTGACATGGAGGCCAACAGCGAACAACACATCTGATGTACTTCTTTTATATTAAGGGTATGTGATGTGACTGTTCCAAGACCGCTGGACAAGATACTGGGCACAACAATTCACTAACTACAACAGCGTGACTAGGACCTAGAGTGCAGGAGATCGACAAGTTCCTCACACCCGAGTTTTTTCCACCCCATCTACCCCCCTCGGGGGCAGGATGGCATCTGACTTTTTCCCTTTTTCTTTTTTTTTTTTTTTTTTTTTTTTTTTTTTTGCCCAAAGAAAACTCTCGTCCTTTAATGGGTAAAAAAAGTAAACATTTTCTTTTTTTTTTTCTTTCTTTCTTTTTTTGTTTTCTTGCGTATAATGGGAACTATATAGCTCGCTAGTTACTTCTTTTTTTTTCTTTTTTGCAAGAACGAGTCTTTGACTTGTCTCAACAAAAGGGGAACGTTGGCAACGTGTTTCGGGTTGACAAACTTCTCCAGGTTTTACCCGGCCTCTTTCCCCCCCCCCTTTTTTTTTCTCTTACCGGAAAACCGATAAAGTTCTTATAAATACAAACGCTCTCCGAACCCGAACGTTTTTTTTTTTTTTTTTTTTTTTTTTTTTCTGTTCGAACTTTATCGATCATACAATTGTTGTTGTTGTTGGTTGCCCTTCTTTTTTTTTCTTTATTTTCTTCTTCCAACACTCACAGGAATCGCCCAGTGACTTAGAAGGGGAAAAGAAAAAGGGAAACAAAGCAGGAAGGAGGGGAGAGAAAAAAAAAAGAAGTAAGTTTGATACGCCCCCTTACCCCCCGGCTTATAATCGCATACTAGCTTTAAAAATAAGAAGTTATTTTTACAAATATGTAAGACACCCAGAAAGCTCCTCAATATAGGGTCTGTCCGGCATTTCTTTCTTTCTTTTTTTTTTTCATTTTACATATTTTAAAAAACCTGCTGTCTTCGGGCCCCTTCTTGTGTGATAGATGAACGAGAATTGACCTCAATGTCCTTCACCCCACTTTGTTTAACTTTGCACGCCCTTCTTTTTTTTTTTTTTTTTTTTTTTTTTTTTTTTAACATTAGTATACTCGCACGACTTCGTTATTTTTGATTTTGAGGGGCGGGGAGGCTATTCTTAATTTTAATATTTGTTATCAGTTCCTTCTCATTTCAAGAAAAGAGATGGATATACCTCTCAAAAGAAATAGTTTTGCCACCCTTTTCATTTACTTGCACAAAAAGGGGATAGAGGTTCATAATAAAATAACGGTCCCCTTCCCCCCACCTGCCCCCATTTAATGAGATTTGCATTTTTTTTTTTTTTTTATGTTTCTTTTTTATTTTTCTTTGAAGCTAAGGGGCGGAGGATTTTCTTAGGCAAGAGGATTTTTTTTTTCTTTTTTCGCTCTCTCTTTTTATAACTTATTACGCCATCGGGATGTTGCTTTCATTTTTCTTTTTTTTTTTTTTTCGTTCTACCAGGAAAAAAAAAGAGAAAAAAAAGGAAAAAGAATACAAAAGTTGGTAAGGCGGACCTCTTTAGCTACTTCAGCTAAGGGGTCCTTGTTCCAAAAAAAGAGAAGTTCCAAAAATTTAGAATTAGATTTTTGGACTCCATCAACGAGGCAAGTGGCACCTCTTTCTTTTTTTTTTTCTTTCGTTCCTACCCACTTTTTCTCAAAGGGTCCACGATAATGGGAAGAGGCTAAAGAGGAAAGGAGAGAAGAAAATACAATTGCTGGGGGGGGGGGGGACTTTCCCAAAAAGACAAAAACTTTACTTTTTTCTTTTTTTTCTTTTCTATAGGAAACACCTGAGTAGGGGGGGGGGGGGGGGGGGACCTTTACTTGAAAGCCAAAAAACATGAAGTGCACACGGATCACTGGTTTACAAAGTTTTAAATTGACCTTTTGTTTTTTGTTTTTATCCCCCAAAAATGGGTATGAGAAATTGATAGACAGGGAAAGGGGAGGAGAGGGATACTGATTTGTTATAGACTGTTTCTAAAAGATTAGTTAGTTAAGATTCCAAATTCGCCATTTTTTTTTTTCTCTCTTCATTTTTTTTTCCCCTTCTTTTTTTTACTAGCACGGTAAAACACCTTATGTCGGCAAAAGGAAGATTTGGAATCATGAGTTATGAGAAGGGAGGGGAGGGACCCTTTTCTTTTTTTTTTCTTTTCTTTTTTTTTCCTTTTTTTTTTTATCCACAAAATATCTCTTACAAACTCCTTCCAAACAACATTTAAATAGGAAGGGGGAAAAAAAAACGCTTTTCCTTGCCGGCTTGCACAGAAAATTGTGTTAATCTAACTGTGGGGGGGGGGGGGGGGGGGAGGGGAGTGATTAGCCCTTTTGGTAAGATCGATGGGGCCTGTCTCTTCACTTTGGCAAAAAAAAATTAGCGCTGCGACTTAACGGTTCAGAAAGAAAAAGGAAATTAACGAGGGGGGGGGGGGGGGGGGGTTCTTTGAGAAAAAAAGGTGGGGCGTATGGAAAATAGGGCAATCCTCTCAATTTGGTTTTGCCCCTTCCCCCTCCCCCTTTTTTTTCCTTAAGAAATCCTTGGCAATATGCAAAAAAAAAAATATATATATATAGCTGCGTACCACGGGACAGCTTTTTTTCTCCCCACTGGCCTATTTTATGGTCTCTATGGGTACCAACTCCCTTACCCATGAAGGTTGGACCTCGTCCGTAGCTGTTTTGGCTTTACCTTTGCGTTTTTTGGGAACAATTTGGGCACAGAATGCACACCCGTTATTTTTCGTTTTTAGCCTATCTACTCGGATTTGGGACCCACTTGGTGGGTGGATAACAAGGTAAAGTGATGCAGCACAGCATGAATTGCAGTTAAAAATAACTCCTCGCTATAGTCGTATCCAGGGGTCGTGGGGACGAAAAAGTACTTAGAGAAAAAAACGATTTTTCAAAACGACAAATATTTGCGCCTTGGAGTGTTATGGGTTAAATATATTTTTGGCCAAATAAAAAAAAAAAGAACCCCCTGGTCCGTTAGTGGTTAAAAGAATTATTTTTGAAAAAGGAGAGAACAAAAAAAAAAAGGAGAGAGAGAAAAAAAGAAGAAAAAAACAGAGCACCGAAAATGAAATAATGCCGAAAAGTTGACGTAAAAAAAAAATTAAAAAAAGAGAAGAAAAAAAAAGGGCTCCAAGACTTAGAACCTTCCTTTAAAAAAAAAAGCTGGTTATGCATTATTTTGACTTTTTCTCTTTTTTTTTTCTCAAACTTTTACGCCTCAAAATAAAATTAGCGCTATTAAAAATCATGCCGAAAGGTATTTTTCTGGGGGGGGGGAACAACAGGGAATGGGGAAAGCTGAACTCAACAATACAGGGCACAAAAATTGAAGGGGAAGGGGGAAAAAAAAAAAAGGAACAAGAAAGCGGTCGAAGTTAGCCAAGCAGGAAGAATGATGAAAGAAAAGAGAGAAAAAAATAGAAGAAAAAGCCTACACTCCCTTATTCCACTCAACCTACAGAGTTTACTACCTGGCTTCCCCCAGGCTATAAGTACCTGACCGTCCGGCCGTCATAAGACTTGGGGGGAAAGAGAAGGGAGGACATAAGAGGCTGCATAAATGCGAGAGATTGTATCAGATTTCTTTTTTCTTTTTGTTTTTTTTTTTTTTTTGACCACTGCATTGTTTTTTCTTTTTTTTTTTTCCTCTCGTTTTACAGTAATCTCTTTTTTGTTTGTCCTCCTTGGGGGGGTTATCACAAGCCAACGGGGGGGAAATAAAAATTAAAAAAAAAGGGGGGGGATTTTTTTTTTTTCTAAAGCCCGCCTCGAACAAAGGCGTGTGGTTTAGCACTGTGTTATAATTTTTTTTTTCCGTCCATTCTCCTGTCCTGTAGTACTCATAATGCTGCCAGGTTCTTAAAGAAAACAGCAGGGAGAAGGGGAATACGGATTAAAAAGAAGATGAATTAAAAACTTAGTGCCATAAGAAAAAAGTCCACTGGGCTGCAAGAAAGAGATGTTTGTTGTTCCTCTGGCCGACATGTGTCGCTTTCAAAGGGTCCTCTGGGTGTGCATCTCATGTACATTAGCTCGGTGACCTGCTGTCTTAGTTTTCATCTTTCTGAGAGAACTCTAAAAAATAATGAATTATTGACAGAGGCAGCTCTCTGCCCGCATTGCAGGGAGAAAGGAAAGGAAAAAAAGGGGGGATGAGAGTGCTAGTACAACCCGACTCATAGAAAAGAGGGACATGAGGGAAGTCAGGTTGGGAAGTACAACAAAAAGAAGGGGGGGGAAAAAAAGAACAACGGATGCCAGAAAAGGAGGAAAAGAAAGGATATGGAAAAAAAAGAAAAAAAAATTGATGTTCACATGGGGTTTCTTTGGTTCTTATTCTTTGATGCTGTTATATTTAATTTATTTTATTTACTTATTTTTTTTATTCATTCAAAAAAAAAAAAAAAAAAAACTCTGGGGAAAAAAAAAAGAAGAACAAAAATATTGATGGGGGAGGGTAAATACTAAACACATGTGCCATAATAACTTAGTCATACCTGGCAAGTGTAAAACTTCTTTTTTGAAAATAGTTGGGGCAGGAAAGAAAAGAGGGGTGTTTTAAGAAAAACAAAGAACGCGCCGGTGCCGGTGGAACAAATCCGGAGGCGGCACTGTGGCGCGAAACCCACGCTAGATGATTAGGTTCGGAAGCACTCTGGTACGAAAGGGCTTTAAAAAAAAAAGAGGAAAAAAAAAAGAAATGACAACAGAAGAATAATCTTTTCTTTTTTTTTTCTTTTTTTTTTTTGAACCAGGAATATGCCTCTGCATTGCCATTAGCCACTGCAATAATTTTGGGAGGTATTTTAATTTCTTCTTTTTTTTTTTTTTACCCCATCCTCTGCTTTCTTCTATCTGACTCTCCATCTATGAAGTGTGTCAATTTATAAAATAAAATTAAATTAAAAACAACCGCCTGCCTCATCGCTCCAGTGAAAGGTCCGAAGATGAGGAGGACCGGGAAGAAGCAAGAGAAGTGGAGGAAGAAGAGAATGAAGTGCGCCGCGAAAGGCCAAGAGAGTGGTTTGTAGTGTTGATGATAGCTTGCTTCCGTTCAAGCACTGTTTGCATGTACCGCTCTGTAAGGAGCCCCTGGAAGGGATACTTACCCGCAAGGTCCGCCCGAAGGCTGCTGAGATCCTCAACATTGCGCGAAGCCTGCCTGACCTGGCCCAGAATGAATCGCCATTTGATATCCAATTTTCGCCTTTCTTCAGCGTTCACACATTTATCCCGTTCCCTTTTTCTCGCTTCATGAAGGATCATCTTCAGTGCCACCAAGTCATGACACCTGTCCTCTGACCGCGCACCTAGCTCTGCAGTATACCTGTCAACCCTCTCATGAACTGGGTCATGCATTGCTATTATTATTATTATTTATTTATTTTTTTATTTTTTTTTTTCTTTTTTGCGCCTAGAAAAATTCATTATTTCTTTTTTCTTATTTCCGCAAGAGAAAAAAAAAAGAGAAAAAAAGGAAAAGAAAAGAAAAGAATGAAGAAATAAAACTACGCACTGGGATGGTGGTTGTGGGGGGGGGGGGGGGGGGGGGGGATTCAAATATGCCGACAGATTGAATATTCAAAAAAAAACACGCAATTTGTTGGCACATTCACAGGACCCCTTTTGACCCCCAGACATGCAGTGCATACAAATAGGAGTGTTGGGTGGGTTTCACTCAATATCTATGTATATTCTGTGCTGAGTTTGCAGCTCAGTTCCTGTGCGCGCGGTCTGAGAGGCACAAGAACAATCCTTACTCCCCAAGTGTATGCACTCCATGCCTAATGGGGGGGGCGTTGGGTTCTCATTTCTTATTCGTACCTCTCTTTTTTTCTCTTCTAAAAGATTTCCCAAAAAAAAAAAAAAAAAGTAGAAAGAAGGACACGGATCAGGAGACAGAGGTAACGGAAAAGAGAGAAAACTCGCCCTCCCGTGTCTTTGAAAGGAACCTGCAGTCTCCTCCCGCTGCAGTCTCATGACAGGATTGCCTGATGGCAATCACCTCGTTTAACTCCTTCCTCCTTCTGTCGTGGTGCCCTTTGGCCTGTCGTGGTGTCTGAAGCAGCTTGGGTGCAAGTGTTCCTTCTAAAAAAAAAAAAAAAAAGAAAAAAAAAACAACAAGGAAAACAGCTCCCCCCCCCCTTTTTTTTCCTGTCAGTTTGTTAATTTCTCTTCTTGTCTCTCTCTGAGTCAGGTCGGGGGCGACCAGTGAAGGGGGAAAGAAAAAAAACACTTTTTTTTTCGTCTTTCTCTCATTTTCCTTTTTGGAATGGCCGTTGACCCTGCTACATAAAAAATATAAGAAAAGGGAAGGGGGGTGGGGGGGTACCAGTGCAATAGCTAGGGTGTATTTCTTTTTTTTTGTTCAATAAGTATTCTTTCCTCTTGTGTCATTTATTTTCTTCCCCAGATAACCACAACCTGCACGGCCTAAGATAGGACGGGAGGTGTAGCTATTACATTATTTTACAGCCGCAACACATGGTCAGACCATGCAAGGTACATCGATGATTTCTTCTTTTTGTTTCTCCTCTTTCTTCTTCTTTGATCTTTTTCCTATTCTTTTTTTGTACAAAAAAAAGTTTACGATTATTTAATGTTGGGGGGGGGGGGGGGGGTAAGGAACCAAGGAAGTCAAAGAGTGCCAAAGAAAAGAAGCCTTCTAATGTGTTGGCCTGCCTGTGGCAGCCCGTGGAGCTAGGAGCCAGGCTGCACGGCATGAAGGGCGTCGATTGAGAGCAGCGAAGCGCTACCTCAAAGAGGCGTGATCGAGATATAACATAACAGAACAAAAAAGATAAAAAGGCAAGAGGACTGAGGCTCAGAGCGTTTTGTACATGATACTTCGGCACTTCAAGGAGATGCTTGCGACATCAGCCTTCGTCAGAAGAGGCCATGTTCAGGGATGAGTACTCCCTCCGCCACCTTCGTCTGCGCACCATGTCTGTGACCCCACATGTTGCATGGTACGACCACTTGAAGTCCAACGAGAACTCCCACCCGTTATCCATGTCACCCACTGACGAGTCTATGACCCACGGCCCGTCCCACTCGGTCCCCTTGGGCGGCTTCACCTTCTTCCGGGCCACTGAGTACCGCCCGTTGACATCCGCGTAGTGATAGGCATCTGTGGGGAATGGTGGGGGCTTCCATCCTGCTATGGGAAACCACCGTTGGTGCTCTACAATAACAACAGAGCTTCCGCCCTTGTAGCTAGGAGCAGGCAGTGACCCACGGTCCTGCCAGAACGCATCTGTCAGTTCATTCATCTGCCGCTCTTGTTGTTTGGAGTCTTGGTACTCTTTTGACGCTTCGTCCTGCCGTTTGAACAGCCTGCTTGCCATCTGCGAGTCGATCTCCTCCTCGACGATCTCCCAGTTGTCGTTCTCGCCACCGCCGTCATGCGCGATGTTGATGACCACCTTGCACCCCTTCTCTGGCCTCTTGCCCTTGTACAGCTCACCGCCCTTCCCCCTGAAGAACAGGCATGGCTTCCCTTCTTGCAGCACAAACGCCGAGTAACCAACGGCCACGGCAAAGCACTTTGCTTGGTACACCGTGCTGTAGAGGTTGCTGCTTGCAGAGGGTGTTGTCTTCCCCAGCCCATGGTCAGGGACTTCTATCCATTGTGTTTGCATTTGACTGTTGGGATGGTATAGTATGGTATGAGGGTTAATAGTAATAACACAGATGATAAGTAGCCAGAAACAAAGGGGGTGGGGGTGGTAGAGGGTAGAAGGTGGTTGTCAGGGATCACATGAAGTCATCGAGGTCGACTGGGTCCTGGTTGCTCGTCATGTTCGAGGTGTCCATGAAGCCCACGTAGTTCTTCAGGTCGGACTTCTTTTTGTCTTCCACACGCTGGAGCTTCTCCTGCTCCCTCTTCTCCACAAGACGCATCTTCTCCTCGTGCTGGATCTCCTTATCCCTCTGTTCCCTCTCGGCTTGCAAGTCAACCGGTCGCTCAGTCTTGGTCTTCTCCAAGGGGTTGATGATGTCAGCCTTCTTCTTGGACACCACATAGGACAGCACGCTCTTGGATTTGTAGAACCCAACCTGAGTGGTGTGCATTGTGGTGTGGTGTGCCACATACCTGCCCTGGGTCCATGCCTGCGGTCTTCTTCAGGTTCGCC
Organism: Diplonema japonicum; assembly: GCA_964019335.1. Lineage (NCBI taxonomy): Eukaryota > Euglenozoa > Diplonemea > Diplonemida > Diplonemidae > Diplonema > Diplonema japonicum. The sequence continues at coordinate 72,392 of OZ025663.1, read as the reverse complement.
CAAGGTGTGTACACCACCTTAACATTACTGAGTTTGCAGCCATCGATGGAGTTTGCCTTCGTCAACTGGCAGCATTCTTCGATGACAGCCTCTGTCAGGTCGTCTATCGTCTTCCCTCTCGGGAGCCTCACGTATATGTGCGCACTGTGCGTGTTGATGTTCGTGTTGCCCACCTTCATACCTCGAATGCCCGTCAACGTGGAACCACACATCCTCAGGCCACCCCCACCTGATCAGCTCTTCGTTCTCATACTTATCTCTCCCCACGTAACACAGCATGCTCGGGTCTGATGCAAGGGTGTAGAAGAAAACCATTTTTAATTTCTCTTTTTTTTTTTTTTTTTTTCCTTTCTCCCTTTTGTCTTATGTCCTATTCTGTTTTGTGTTTGCCAGCGGTGCACCTGACCAATAACATTCCCAGCAGTATGCCACTTCCCCAGCCCTCCCCAAAAAAAGAAGAAAAGAAACGCCATTGTCAAACCTACCCGAAAAGACAAAGATTGTACAAGACGACCAAGCTATGTTAATAAGCTCAAAGGCAGGGGAAGCAGGGAGGTAAGGAACGAAAAAAAAAAAACAAAACGTAACTTTAAAAAAAAAACACCACCGCCACCCCTCCCTTTTTCCCCTCTTCCCATTCCCCCCTCTCATTTTTTCAAGAAAGTTCGAACCCTGTGCCCGAAGTGATGGCATAGAGGATTTTATCCTTCAAGTTCTCCTTTGTGGGGTACAAGGGCAGACACAGGAGGTTGAAGCAAGTAGAAGCAGACGGCAGCCTATCCACGTATGTACTAGAGTCAGTGGGAACGGCACGAATCATAAAAGGGGGTGTAATATGGCCGAGACCAAGGAGGGGCGGACGAGCTGAGGAGGTCACAAATCGCAGAAAATCAGACTTCTGTGCGTCACTAAACTCAGATAGGACGTCCCAGAAGAAGTTGATAACAGGCGCGTCCGGTGTGTAGCCTTCGTATCGGGTGTGGCCCCGTAGCTCGAGGATGTCGAATGAGCCATCCAAGCCACTGATAAGCTGTTGCAGCTCATTCCTATCGAAGAGTGCCAGCATCGACGGTGGGAGGATCTCATGGAACCCAGACACGAAGGCGGCAGACTGCTCTACAAACTGCAAGTTCAGTTTGTAATTAGTGACCAGCCGTAGGTACGATGACAAGTTGGCGTGTGTTACAACAATGTTCTCCCCATTCGGCACCAGCTGTACGTGTGAACAACTTGTCGGGTCGTACAATGCGAAGTTCAGGTCCAGCTCCTCAACGTCATGGATGTCCTTCAGAGATAGCAGGTTCCGGAAGAGTTCCTTGTCGTAGCTTGCCAGGTCGCCGAGGTTGTTGGTTTGCGTCAGCATCGTGTTCAGAAAGAACTCCGCGAAAACAACATCCACAACAACACCCTCGTACACGGCCTTTGCAAGGACGCGGCCGAGGAACTTGAAGAAGTCGAGATGCGTGCCATGGATCACGGTGTTCTGCTTGCTGCTGGGGTTCGGGTACAGCGCTCTATCCTCGGTTTCAATAAAGAAGCCTAGCTCGGGCGAGAAGGCTTTCTTGATCACAATTTCTAGTAGTTCCTTGAACAAGCCCCCTTCATCGATCCCATCTTCAGGGAGCCCTTCAAGGTTCAAGAATTTCACGTGCAACTGTGCCTTGAGGTGCACAGAACCCGCAGCATCAAGCCTCGCAACCTCCTTCACAGAATCCTCCAGCACGTGCGTCCTGCGCACTGTGACTGGGAACTTGACATCCGACGCGTGATGTGATTCCCTATCCCTTTCGATTAGGCACCTCAAGTACTCGAGTCTTTCCTTGTAAGCTATAACAAAGGGCATTGGCCGTATGAGGCACTGATACCTCAGCAGATGCTCGTTCGAAGACACTGTGGTGGCTTCCTGTCTCCGGGGATGGCGATAGATTTCGTGCAGACCAGAGAACAGGTTTCTGAGGTTCCCAAAGATATCACCGAAGTGTCGTTCGAGGGGGTCGTTTGACTGGAGCATTTCTGAGCTTAGCTCCCTAAGGACCCCAAACAGGTTCTCGAATGGGTTGTTATGAGTGTTCTCCTTCAAGTACTTGAGCACGTCTGTGAAGTTGAAATCCCTCGATTGCTTGAACTCTGGTATGAGCCAGCTTGACTCAGGGCAGAAAGTCTTCCTCGTATTGCGCTGGTTTAACTTTTGGAGTAAAGACCTGCTCAGAAGCAACAGTCGTGTTTCGAGGCCGCCCTTTTGCTTTGCAAACGCGCCTACTGCAGCCTTGGTGTCGGCTATCCCGTCCCACATCAGCCGGAACGCCAACTTTGAAAATAGTGTAATCATGTAGGCCACTGTGGTCAATGAAAAGGGGCGTTGCATGTCGTAGAACTCCTTATCGTCGGTCACCTGCAGCACGTTGTCGTAGCAATGAAGGAACAGGAGCAGAACCTCACCCAGGCCCTCATCGCTGCACTGGCCGTCTACATATGTCTCGTATTTCTTTATGTGGCAGTAGATATGGCTCCACACGGCGTTCAGAAGGTATGGGTGCGAAGAGAGTGTATCAATGGCTGTCCTGGTGTCCCATGAGTAGACCAAGCCGTTGAACAGCCTGCACGAAGGAAGCCAAGCAGGGACATTAAACAGTTCTTCCCAAGTGGGAGGGCAACTCATGCAGAGGACAGCAAGTGCTGCCGTGACCGTAGTTTCACAATTTCCTACCTCGCTCCTCATTCTCATCTGGCCAAATAAGAAGCTAGTGTGGGATCTAACAAGAGTCTTTTCTTCCAGCAATCCAGGAAACAGCAAGGCAACAGTACCAGGGTCCCACAGAGTCTGCAGTTGTGCGCTAACGACGTCATTGGCCTCTATGAGGCGCACCATATCCGACCTCGCAGGGATGGACTCCATCAGCTGCGACACGCAGCGGCACCAGGAAGGACCGAGTTCTGGATTCTTCTGCACAGCTTTCTTTCCTATTTCCAATATATTACACGTTAGTGTAGCTGCTGGCCATTTAGGAGTTGCACATGGGCCGGCACACAACCCCGAAGAGGCTTGAAACAGCAGTTCCCAGTACTTCTTGTTCCTCAGCAAAATAGTTCGCGCGTCTTCAGGCAAGAGCGCACTGAAATTAGGTATGCAGCTAAACATGCTGACACTCAAGGTGGCAGAACGGGAGGACGCACTCGCCTTGCAGCACAGAGTCATCAACCCCGTTGTAAGGACATCATCGGCTGTACCCGAGTACAGAGGCGATTCGAAGTGCCTCACTACGAGATCCGGAAAAGGGGCAAGAGTAACACAGCTTAGAAGACTTGGTAATACCTCTGTTGTCAATTTCTGCAGCATTGCAACACGGGCTGTTTGAGACTCTTGTTTGAGGAACGTCCAACTTTGGAAGTTCGTGAGGTCGAGCAACAGTTTCAGCCCGCTTCCAAAGCACACTTTGTTTGCCCCCTGTGCACCGCCTGCCATGATGGCCACAGCACCCCTCACAAGCCTCTGCGTCACTGCCATCCACAAGCACTGCTTGGTGAAGTATGAGGCAGCGTAGTTTTGGGCGGCAGTCTGTCTTCCTAAAGATATTGTGACCACCCGGACTAAGGTCATGAGCGATTCTCGCCGTCGGGCCTTGATGGGGATTCTCATATAATGGACCAACAGTGACAGGACAGCATCACCATCGGGAATGGGCACCTTGAGAGGTTTCAGCTTCAGAGTATTGACACAGCTTTCATCTGGGAAGTATTGCAAGAAGAGCTCATCGTACTCCTTCTGAAGACGTTCTGCGCCCTTGACACCTGCCACAATACCCCGCCACCACACTATGATCTTCGTGACTGCCACATCGCCTCGCTTTCGCTGACGTCGAATCTCCCGTTCTTTCTTAGCACTTACAGAGGCCTTCTCTTTTTGGTGGCCGGGTGTACTGAACTGCATTTTCTTCCTGTAAATATATTTTTCTTGTGAATTTCTGTCCTTGGTGATCGTTTCTGAATGGAAGAACCAACTTAAGGGGTTTTGAAACAAGAGGAAACAAAACTGGGTGCAAAACTAAAGTACAGAATGCTACCTTTGCGACTGTGTCAGCACAGTGGAAGTATAACAATTTCGAACATCTCTAGATACTCTGGTGCTGGGAGGCTCTGTTGCTCAGAATGAGGAGAAAGTGTGAAGTGTATGTAAATAAAATCAGGGATGTTGAGATAGAGGGGGGGGGGGGGGGGGGGGGGGGGGAGAGGCTTTATACTAGAAGGGCTTTCAGATAACCATACCCTTCACAGTGTGTCCCTTGTTCATAGAGGTGAAGTTCTTAAGGGACAGAGCAGTGTTAGCAAGGTCCCCCAGGCCAGGGACCTGAGGACCCGAGTAGAAGAACGTATTGCAGATGCTCAGGTTTTTTTTAAATAAACCTTTTTTTTTGGCTGAGGCCCTCTCCTTTCTTTTTCTCCCTCCCTGGCCTCAGGTAGGGCCCAGAGAAGAGAAGAGGAGTGAAAGCAGGGGCGGGTCGTTCCGTTCCCTTCTGCCAAACTGAAAAGTCGGAACTTGGCGGAACGGGGGGTGCACCGCAGCTGAGTTGTGGCTTGCTTCTTCTGCGTTCCACGCCGTGTCCTTAATGCATGTGATGTACAGCTCAACCCCAGCCAGGGCAGTGTTGGTCAGTCCCGTCCCATCCCCTAAAACGGAATACGGGCCTGGACGGGACTCACAGGACTCCACGGGACGGGACTCGACGGGACTCATGGGACTCTCCCCAACACTGTCATTATTTTTGATAGTTTTGCAACTTTTTTTTTTTTTTTTTTTTTTTTTTTTTTTTTTTTTTGCAAAGGCCTCTTTTTAATATTTTTTTCAAAGCAGGTCTCCAAACCCCCTGACATTTTTTTTTTTTTTTTTTTTTTTTTTTTTTTTTCACAGTCACAACAAGGTAGTATGAACCTTGCCTCACATCCCACCCAAACCTAGGACCTCTTTTTTTGAACCTTTGAAACCAAAAGTACCAAAAAAATGCAAGCCCCAGCCTAAATTTGGGCCTTTGTGACACAAAAAACACAAAGAAATTTTTTGGTCCCAAGAGTCCCCTGAGTCCCCTCCAGACCCCTGAAAATTTCAGGGGACTCCTGTCCTGTTCCTTGGAGTCCCCTGAGCAGTGTTGGTCCAGACCCTTGAGGGACTCAGGGGACTCCAAGGGACAGGACAGGAGTCCCCTGAAATTTTCAGGGGTCTGGAGGGGACTCAGGGGACTCTTGGGACCAAAAAATTTCTTTGTGTTTTTTGTGTCACAAAGACCCAAATTTAGGCTGGGGCTTGCATTTTTTTGGTACTTTTGGTTTCAAAAGTTCAAAATAAGAGGTCCTAGGTTTGGGTGGGATCTTAGGCAAGGCTCATACTACCTTGTTGTGACTATGTAAAAAAAAAAAAAAGAAAAAAAAAAAAAAAAAAAAAAAAAAAAAAAAGAGACATTTAAGGGTACCTGCGGTATGTGGCAAGACGCCTGAAGAGTCTCAATCTATCTCTTGATCGAACCTTTCTGCAAAAAAAAAATTAACCATTAAAGGACGGGGTTTTTGGGCGCGATAGGTCACCATCGACTTTTTTATTTTCTAAAATTAAAACATCCTCAAGCATGCAACCATAGAACGACGCTTGTGTAAAAGAAAATACATCACCCAGGAGGGACAAAAAACACCCCCAGACGCCCCTCAAAGGCCCTGGGAAGTGAATAGAATAAGGAATTGAAGTGAAATTTATTGTAAAAACCCACCCATAGGTTAGACACTTCCTTACTTTTTTCGCTTGGGCCTCGGGGTGCTAGGGGGGGTTTTGCTTTTGGGACTTGGCTCAGATGACGACCTGGGGAGAAGGGTATGTGTTTGGAGACGCTGGTACCTTAGGCGTTTCTTCGGTGTGGCCGGGCCTCCAGAGGGGGTAGATTGGGGTGGGTAAACCACTGGTTCGTGATAGTCCGCAAAGCAAGCTGGGCACAGATGCACGTTACAAGCCTTGCAGATGAAGATAGTTTGCACCCGAACCCCCAAAACACGCATGTGGTGTGCATTGTCTTGCTGCATCCAGTTTTTTGGACCAGTGACCTTTGGTGAAGTCGCGCCTGGCATCTTCCCTGGGGCCCTCGGTCCCCATTTCAGAACGGGTGCTTGCTGGGCAGTTGTTTCCGGACTGGCGCATAACAGTCGAAAAGCTGTTGTCGCTCATCGCGAACCCGTTGTTATGGGCCTGCCTGGGCCTACTTGCTTCTTCACTGGGGCAAGATTAGGTACATTCTGGTGGTTTTCTTCGGATTGTTACCACCATTGACTGGACTTTCCTCGGATTGTTTCCACCACAAACCCGATTCCCACATCTGTTGTACAAGGGTAACGCCAGTACAGAAGTTATCGATGCCGGGGTACAAGGGGAACGCTACCGATGCCGAGCCATCCACCAGGTGGACACGAATAGTGGCATCGACAAGTCACGTGGGGTGCGCTTTCAGACTGAGCACGACGTTCACTTCATGTCAAGCAAGACGCCATTGAAGGCACCGCAGGAGATACGGGAGAACGTTGTAAGAGCTTTCATTGTCGCGCTCGAGCTGCAGGACAAGAAGCTCGAAGCAGAGCTCCGCCGCCGAGACATTCTGGTCGCCATGTTGTCCTTTTTTGGCATCATAAGCATTGGTGCTTCTGCAGTGATCACGTGGGACACCAATCCTGTACGCGAGTCAGGGCTCCCAAACACCAGCACCCCCCTACAATGACCTCGATCCTTCACCAAATGGGAAGGTAATATGCCAAGTGCTGAGATACCTCACATCGGGGCCCACGGTGCTGTGTTTGATTGCTTTTTCACGCTTTTACAATGGTATTAGCACTGCGGACAGTAGATCGACAAGTTGAACACGACCCTGTGTCAGATCCTGTCCGGTGCACAGCCTCACCTGTCCTCTTTGCAGGCTGGAATACTCTGAAGCGATGCCTACCGTGTGACTTGATCATACTCTCATCAATGATCGATTCTCCGGGGGAATAGTGTTGCAGACAGGTAGGGGAGCAAGAATCTTATTTTTTGCAACCTGTCTGTCTCTTCACCCCTCCAAAATGCAATGACCGCTGTAAGTGCAAAAGCAGTAACGTTTCATTACACTTGCCAAAAAAAGGTGTGGTGAGGGCACAAATGGTCGGCCAGTAATCTTTTATGCCAGCCTTGCAGATGATGTCCATGAGCACCCACAAGGCCAGAAACTGATAGATATCGTCCACAGTGAAGTCAAAGTCGGGGTTGTGGTCCTTGCAAACGGTGCAAAGAGATTTCACAAACCCCATTGAGATGAACAGCTTGGAAATCCTTGATGCACTCATGTGGGAAAAGGGTGATTTCTGCCCTGTCACTTATTACGCGTAACCTGCATAATATCGCTCTCCCAGGGCATATTTTCACTCTTCTCGTCACTACTAACACTAGGTGAGGTCCCATCGTCAGTGAGAATGTCCCCTTTGGCACTCCCGAACTCGTCTGAATCAGTACTGCTCATCTGAGCTTTCGTGCCACCAAAAACTGGTTTAGAGGGTGTTTTTGGAGGTTAATCTAGGGGCCAAAAGTGATTTTCGATGGAAAAGAAATCGCGGAACTAGGTCATTCTGTGCAAGGATAAGGGTCTATGGTACTTAAAATGCCTATACAAAAATTTTAATTTTTTGATCACTAGATATCTAGATATCTAGCACTTCGTCCTTTAATGGTTAAAAAAAATGTCTGGGGGTTTGGGGACCAGCTTTGAAAAAAAAATATTAAAAAGAGGCTTGCAAGAAAAGTACAATGCAAAAAAAAGAAAAAGAAAAAAAAAATTAAAGACCTGGCATGTATTCCTTATCATGACAAAAGTACAACACAAATTATGTAAAAAAAAAAAAAAGAAGAAGAAAAAATCTAACTTTCAGTTATGAAAGGGGCAGCCCTTCTGGGAGTTTTTTTAGAAATTTCGACACAGAAAATATTTTATACACTGTATGGTACAATATAAAACGACACTTTGGTGTGTTGTGTTGTGTTACTTCACATTTTTTGTGTCAAGTGAATGAAACGTGAACAGAAAACACATCATGTTGCTTCACATTGTGTTGCATTGCTGTCAGAGTCGATGTGTATTTATACAGTATTTAGCCTTTGTTTATCATTTTCTTTGTATTATTTTTTACAATTAACAGATAAAATGATTGTGGTACTTGTTCTGCTTCTGTTCTTCGTTCCCAACACCGAAGCTGTGCCAAGTAGCGAAGAAGGTGAAAGGGGTGCAGAGGATAAGCACCAGAAACATGACCTCCAACTCAACATGGCATGGCATGGGCTATGTTCAGGTAAATCTGAACTAGAGGAGGAGGAAGAAGAGGAGGAAATCAATACAAAAATGAAGAGAAAGGTTTAAACATTTGAAAAAAAAAATAAAAAAAATAAAAATAAAATAAAGAAGTGCAAAAGAGAAAGTTCAAGTACAAGCAGCAGCAGTGGCAGCATCGATGGACACATCTCAACGCAAAAGGCATCAACTGTGTTCTCACAGAAATATGTGAAAACACAAGACCTTACCCAGACTGGCAACAAGAATGGCCTCAGCCATGATGAAATGTTGCATTAATAAACCGTCGAAGCATCCTTGGCATTAGTATGTCAGATGGGAAGAACAGCTACTTTTGCAAGATGATAGACCTCACAAAAGTGAGTGCCACTGCTGCCATCATTTCGTCCCACATCCGTGAAATGATACTGGAACTTCAGAGCCATGTTGTACATGTATTTTCAGTATGTGCTGATAATGCTAGTGTGATGCAAGCAGTGCTTGCAAAGATACATTGAGACTTTGAAGTGGAACTCGACCTCTCACTCAACGACACTGAGGATGTTAGCAGCAACATTAGCAGTAGTGATGCTTCAGGTGTCACTGACCTTGACTCCAACTCTGAAACCAACACCAACTCCAACAACACTGAGCTCTCTGCTGGAATGGACCAGCTTTTGAACAATACAACTACAATGCTGAGTTGCAAAGGTGTCCTAGCATATCATTGTGTTGCACATTCCATGCAACTTGCCCTTGGTGACATCTTCAAGATTGAGCAACTGGCTAACATTAGAGCCAAAGTGAAAACGCTGATCAAGAGATGGACCTTGAAAGCTGGGCAGTTGGCACTCCACACCATACAGGTCTCACATAGAGTATGCCGTGAAAAGACGAGACAGATCAAGAGGTACACAAAGACCAGATGGAATTCGTTTTTCGAAACGATGAAGTCCATCCTTAATCTCCTAGAATTCTTTCCAGGTATAGAGGCAGGGTTTGGGGCAGAGCTGGAATTCACAATACAGATTTCCACACCCTTCACAGTTGCAACATGTGCAAGGGGACACATCTGGCATGGCTATGGTGGCATATGAAATTTTTTTTTAATAAACCTCTTTTTTTTTTGGCTGGCCAAGCCCTCTCCTTTCTTTTTCTCCCTCCCTGGCCTCAGGTAGGGGTGTGGGGCCCAGGTGGGTGAAAGTGAAAGGAGCGAAAAAGGGTACACAAGTCTATCCTGGCTTGCTTTTCTCCGCCCAAGTGGAGGAATGTATTGCAGATGCTCAGGGTGATGAACTGGCAACAAATTACACAGGCCCAGAATCTTGGTTACCAGGGCCATGGCTGGTGTTGTTAAGGGAAAAAGTTGCAAAACTATCAAAAATAATGACAGTAGAGTCCTATGAGTCCCATGAGTCCTGTGGAGTCCCATCCCATGGAGTCCCATGAGTCCCATCCAGGCCCATATTCCATTTTAGGGGATGGGACAGGACTGACCAACACTTGGTATTGCAGTGTTCAGCTCTTTTGTGAGATGAGAGAAGTGGGAATACACTGCTGTGGAACGGTCTGAAAAAACCAGAGGGATCCACCTGATGTGAGTGCCATGAAAGCAGGTAGCATACATATCAGAACAAGTCTGGTCTGGTCTACCTTGGACAGACAAGACCTGCACCTTTTATCTACTTTACCTGTAGATGAAGCAACAGTTTCAAGAACACATTTCAATAAATCCCTTGAACAAAAAATGTCCTGAAAATGGAATTCTGAACAGCCAATGGAAAGTTTTGACCCCACTTGGACTGAAAAAAATCTTTCAAAAATCACTTTAGGAATTTTCCTTAGGGTCTAAATGGCCACCTGAAAATCACAAAATCAAGCTTCATCTTAGAATGGTATTTTTGGAATTTTGGCCTAATTTTGGGTGATGATAAGCAAAATGCTCCTTGAAGTAGGTTTCCCAGCTGTGGTCACCTAATCAAAATTTTTTTGGACACTATTTTTTTTTTTTTTTCCAGCACCCTATGCACCCAATAAAGTACAGTAAAAAAAGGGGGTAAATACAAAGAATGAGAAGGGTAAGTCATAAAGGAGAGAAAACCAACAGATAGACCATTACTAGGCCTGATATAGGTACCCTTATGGAAAAAAATCAATTTTTATGAGGTAAAAAACCACTTTTCAGGTGTTTTTGACCACTTGTTCACATGAAAAATAATTTTTTTTGGGCACCTCTTTTTTTGACCCCCAAACATCTCACTTTCACCCCACTTCACTAAAAGCCTCTATTAAGGCCTAGGATAGGTACTTTTGAGAAAAAAAAAATCAATTTTTGGGTGTCTTTGACAACTTTTTTTGGGTGGAAAAAAATTTTTTTTGGACACTGTAAAAAAAATTTTTTTTGCCCCCCCACCCCCCTGGATTTGCCCCCCCCTGCCCCCCGAAAATCTTGGGGGGGCAACCCATTCTTGTAACAACACTGGTAGAAGGCCTAGTATGAAACAGAAACAAGGTCGCCCACCCAGCAGCAGCAGGCATGCCCAAAGATGCAACGAAAGTGTCAATTGGCCTCATTTTGGGGGGGGGGGGGGGGGGGCTTTTTGAAATCAACCCATATTAGTTTCCCCCCAGTGGTTCAAATATAAATGTTAAGTACAAGGTGGAGGGACTTTGAGCAGTGATGGGTGAATCCTAATTAGGACTAGACCGGACTGGACCGGACCAGACCGGATCTGGCGTGAATTTCGACCCAATTATGCTGGACTGACCGGACTGACCAGACTGACCAGACTGGACCGGACCGGACTGGACCAGACCGGACCGGACCAGACCGGACTGGACTGGACTGAACCGGACCATACAAGATACAACCACAACACCACATCCCCCCTTTTTTTTGCTGCAGAGTTCAAACATATAAACAGATGTCTACAAGAAAAGATGTTACACAGGTACTGAGAGACGACAACAACAACAAAAACAACGAGAAACGAAGAAGAAAAAAAAAAAAAAAAAAAAAAAAAAAAAAAAAAAAAAACCTTTATCTTCTTTTTCAGGTGGTGGGGATAACATGAAAATATAAGAAAAACATCAGATGTGTTGTTTGCTGTTGACCTCCTCATTGGTCATCACCGAGCAAACCACACGAGTGCAGAATCTTGGTTACCCAGGGCGCCCCGGCTAGGGTTGAACTGAACCCCGCACACATTAAGGACACGACACGGAGCACAGAAGAAGCTACAACTCGGCCGCAGTGATTAAGGACACGATGCAGAACGCAGAAGAAGCTACAACCCGGCTGCGGTGCACCCCCTGTAATCAAGTAGACAGTTCTTGTGCAGGGCACTGCCAACACCGGCCTCCTTTAACTCTTGTATATTATTCCAAAGGTGGTGGGGATAGCATGAAAAAACATCAGATGTGTTGTTCACTGTTGACCTCCTCATCGGTCATCACCGGTAGCTCCCGAGTGGAAGAACATAATGCAGATGCTTAGGGTGACAAACAGGCAGCAAACTACACCACACACATTAAAGACATGACACGGAATGCAGAAGAAGCTACAACTCGGTTGCGGTGCGCCCCTGTAATCAAGCAGACAGTTCTTGTGCAGGGCACCACCAACACCGGCCTCTTTTAACTCATATATATATCATTCAGTGGTGGGGATAACATGGAAATATAAGAAGTACATCAGATGTGTTGTTTGCTGTTGACCTCCATGTTGGTCATCACCAGTAGCGCCCAAGTGGAGAACATAATGCAGGTGCTCAGGGTGATGAATTGGCAGCAAACTGCATGAGCGCAGAATCTTGGTTTGAGTGAAAGAGAGGGAGAGAAAAAAAAAAGAAGACGAAAAGAAAAAAAAGAGTTTGTTTATCACTGACATGGCCCTTCTTCCACTAGAATCCCAGTATGCTTCCATTCTAGACTTTTAAGTTTCTTGTTTGTTTTTTTCCTGTTTTTTTCTGTTGTCTTGTTCACGCAGCAGAACAGAGGGGGCAACATGAGCAACAACTTTACAGCTTCAGAGCAAGCAACTATTAAGGCCGTTTCAGGAGTCGGTGCTGGGCTGTCCTTAGTAGGATCACTCTTGATTATCGTTTGCATTCTACAAGAGAAGGTCGATGGGTATAAGAAGCTTCTTGTATGGCTGAGTATAGGTGACATAATGTCAGACATAGTTGTTTTTATGGGCATTTTTATCGACGCTGACAATGGGTGTGACGTGATGGGCTTCCTAGTTACCTATGCAGACTTGGTTCCTATCTTGTGGACAGCCTGTATTTCTTGCTCCTTAGCAATATCTATATTCCTGTCTTACAAGTCTGGGAAAAAGGGCGATGCGTATTTTTGGTGGTATTTCGCCTTCTCGTTTGGTGTACCCTTTCTTCTCGCTGTGGTAGGGAAGTTGGAGGACATCTACGGCCCTTCTGGCTTCGGGATGTGCTGGATCAGCGATACAACACACAGACTCGGGTTCTTCTACATTCCCCTCTGGGTAGTGATCAGCTTCAACGCGGTTGTCTACTTCCTCATTCACAGAGAGTACAAGCAAGTGATGAGAAGGCACCATGGCTCCCTCGGCAGCACCAGCGCTAGCAAGAACCACAAGTTCAAGTATTATCCTGCTGTGCTTGTTGTTACATGGTTCTTCGGAACAGTCAACCGCATTCTGCAGGCTTCAGGCCACACCATGCTGAGCATGACCATCCTACACCAAGCCTTTGCCCGGTCGCAGGGCGTTCTCAACGCACTTGTTTATGGATGGGACACCTTGGTTCCTTGGCTGAAAGGACTCAGTTCTCAAAATACAGAAACGGAAATGGAAAAAGTCGAGAGGGCCACCCCTCAGCCGAGCGGTGCCAGCGACGTACCTCCGGCAGGCTTTATAGATGTGGACATCGAAAGCGAGACTTGAGGCATCGAGTCTTGTGACAGCATCACCATGTATTCAGATAACGTCATCTTCACCCACACCTGCTGTTGTATTATTATCTTTCTCCTAGTCTTGTCATAACTTGCGTGCCAAGTCCAGTCGGCGCGACTGGTCTGGTGGGGTTTGGCGCCTGTTTAAATCTATCCTCTTCTTTTATTTGTTTAGCAGTTAGTAATAGCTACAGCATCAGCAGCTCAGATTTCATTCAGGAAACGATAAATGACTTTCACACTCGAAGCCGAGTCGCTGCGTGACATGGTTGGGCAGAAGGACCATGAGGTGTACAGCAGGCTCGGAGGGGCGGCAGGAATTGCCAAAGGGCTAGAGGTGAATCTGCAGACCGGGTTGGCCTCGGCTGAAGTAGAAAGACAGGCGGTACGGTACGGGAAGAACATTCTCCCCCCTGCAGAAAGGCTGACCTTGTGGGACTTCGTCAAAGATGCAGGGTCGGACAGGACTATGTTAATTCTAATAGTGGCAGCAGTCCTCTCTCTGGTGCTTGGCTTAACTACACCTGACCCGCGGACAGGGTTGGTGGAGTACTCGACAGGCTGGATAGAAGGTGCTGCCATTCTCGTCAGTGTCACTATCGTCATAATGGTCACTGCAGTCAACGACTTCAAGAAGCAGGAGAAGTTCGCAGAGCTAGAACATAGTTCAATAGAAAACAAGATGGAAGTGGTCCTCAGGGAGGGGGCAAAACACTATATCAGCTCGGAAGACATTGTTGTTGGAGACATGCTTGTCTTGCAGTCGGGCACCCGTATTTCGGTAGACGCGGTTCTTATCTCTAGTCAGGGCGTCATATGTGATGAGAGTGACATCACTGGCGAGACAGATGACATCCACAAAAGTGGTAGTGATGTGTTTCTGATATCTGGGACAAGTCTCACAGAGGGCACAGGTACAGCTCTTGTAACAGCTGTCGGGGAATCTTCGTTCTGCGGGCACATTGCAATGGCGACACGAGCAAAAAAGAAGCCTACACCCCTGCAGGAGAAGCTCGAAAGCCTCGCAGACACGATAGGCAAGTTCGGTGTTGCTGCTGCCTGCATCACATTCGTCATTTTAGCAGCGAAAGAGACGATTTTGTTGTGGACTTTGAAAGACCAGAGGTTTAGTTTCATGAAGTACTGGGAGATGCTCACAACAGCTGTCGCTATTGTGGTGGTTGCAGTTCCTGAAGGCCTGCCGTTGTCTGTGACAATCTCCCTTGCATATTCTATGCAGCAAATGTTAGATGACAAGAACCTGGTACGACATTTGGCTGCCTGCGAAACGATGGGAGGTGCAACGAGCATTTGTAGTGACAAAACAGGAACCCTCACAACTAATGAGATGGCCGTGATAAAACTGTGGACTGGCGGGCAACACTTCGATTTCGCGAGGCCTAAGGAATCTGACTGGTTGAGGGTGTCAATTAACTCGGAACCTCCGGCGTCAGTAGCAGACTTGTCAGACATCAGCACGAACAAAGCAATCATCAAGAAAGTCGCAGAAACAATCATCTACAGCTCTCTGGATGAGAATAACAGAACAGCTTTAGCCCTAATGGAGCTGGTTCGTAGATTGGGCTATAGTGACCTGATCCCAGCTAGCACACCAGAGTGCAAGAGGGATCCGTTTACATCGTCGAAAAAGCAGTCCAAAACAAGGATGAAGGTGAAGGGCGGCTCTGTCATGTATCTGAAAGGCGCTTCAGAGGTGATACTTGCAAAATGCACTCACTGGATGACCCAGGCAGGCGAAAGGCTGCCACTCACCGCTGAGCACAGAAAGTCAGTGGAGCTTGTCCTTCACGAGTACGCGAGCATGGGCTTACGTACCCTGTGCGTAGCCAATTCCCCGGGGAGCGAACGGAGTTACGAACTCGATGTATATACCGAACTGACGTGTCTAGCGCTCATAGGTATTGAAGAACCTATCAGACCAGAGGTGGAAGAAGCAATCGCACAGTGCAAAGCTGCCGGGATCGCAGTCAAGATGGTAACGGGCGACAACTTGGTATCGGCGGTCACAGTGGCGAGGAGATGCGGCATCGTCACCGATGAGTACAACGACAGCCGTGACATGCTTGAGGGGAAAGAGTTCAGAGAGATGTCTAGCGCAGCAAGGGCGGCACGAGTCAAATCAACTGTGGTGCTCGCAAGAGCGACACCGCTAGACAAGCAGCTACTGATAGAGGCACTGAAGGAGGACCCACAACAAGTGGTTGCAGTGACGGGAGACGGCACTAACGACGGCCCTGCTTTGAAGCATGCAGACGTTGGGTTTGCAATGAACTCAGGAACAGAAGTAGCAAAGGCAGCAAGTGACATCATCCTGACGGACGACAACTTCGTAGGTGTTGTGAAGGCAGTCATGTGGGGGAGGAATGTCAATGATAACATCAGAAAGTTTATACAATTCCAACTTACCGTAAACAGCGCTGCCTGCTTGATAGCTATCATCGGGGCATGCATGAGCGAGTCTAACTTGAGCCCTCTGAAGCCCGTCCAGCTTCTATGGTTGAATCTAATCATGGACTCGTTGGCTGCACTCGGACTGGCCACAGAGTTGCCGTCTGCGAGCCTGCTGAACAGGGACCCATTGCCTAAGAACACCCCGATCATAAACAGGTCCATGTGGGGGTTTATTATCGGACAAGGATTGTACCAATTGAAGGTCTGCCTGTTCTTGCTCTCTTATGGACATGAATGGTTGGGTGTCGAGTACTTCGGTGACAGCCACTTGACGTGTGTTTTCAACGCCTTCGTGCTGCTGCAGGTAGCGAATTTCTTCAACGCAAGACATCTGGGCCTTGAGCTGAATGTGTTTTCAGAGATCCACCGCAGCCACGTCCTCGTCTTCATCGCTGGTGTCATCACGATGATGCAGGTATACGTACATCTTACACAGCACCATACACAGGTCTTTATTGTCAACTACGGCGGTGTCTTCTTCGGTGTGGTGCCTGTCAGCGTGGACCAGTGGCTCAAAGCGATAATACTGAGTGCGGGCTCGCTTCCTGTTTCAGTTATGATTAAGATGTTCTTGAAAAGAAAGCGAGGTTTGTTTCCCTCATTACAATGAGGAATCAATAATTTATTTGCAAACTTTATTTATGTTTTTTTTTTTTTCCCTTTTTTTTTTCTTTGGCACTTTTTTTCATTTGTCGAATACAATCCCCGGACTTTAAACCATGGCTATATTGCGACGTTACTTAGCCCTAGACTCATATCCGTGATGCTTGAACAGACGGGGTACTCCTTAATTAAATTCCCTTTCTCTTTTTCACTTGTATGGTCTCAAGTCGATGAAGAGAGTCAGGGCATAAGCTAGACCTCCCCATCCCAGAGTTCGGAGCTTGCCTTGAAGAGAATTCAATTCCCGGGAGAAGACTCTTTCAGAAAATGCACGAGAAAAAGAAAAAAAAAAAAAAAAAAAAAAAAACAACTGTCAGAAGAAACAGACCGAACATTCAGTCATTGACGAGCGTCCTGAAGTTCATTGCAGCCTTGAAAAATGGCAATTTTCTGTGCCCTGCTAAACGGGTTTTAGAGATATTGGCGTTGTGATTGCAAACAAGTGAAAATGGGGAGAGCCTTGTCTGCCTAGGATTGGTATCAACTATTACTAGAATTCATGTCCGTCGTGATGCAACTTCACTTGCAGTCGACACTTTTACTGCTTTCCTGCAGTTTCAACTCAACAATCCAGGCGATGCTTGTCAAGGGCACCTAGTGAGGCGGCCCGTAATGAATACGAAAGCGGCACAAACAGCCAACATATCTGGGCGGACATTGCTTCTATCCCACCCTTCAGCCTAAAATCAACAACTAAAGGTAAGTCGCCTGTTCATCGCTGATTCGCCCACCAGCCTCTGCTCTGGGTTTTGCGAGCCTCGCTGCACGAGACGAGATATAGTGGTGCAGGCTCTGGAGCTAAAGGGCGGTCAGCGAACCGCCTTAGATAATGTCGTACTGCTCATAGGTCACTGGCTTCACAACTATACCTTTGTTGGATCTCTTTATTTAGTCGTTGCCCCAGTCCCAGCTAATCACAACAGGTAGGTAGCAAGATGGTGTTTTCAAAGCGGGCGAAGCGCGATAAGGATAAAGGCATGGCGATGGCTACGCAGAAGGCGTTGCAAAGCAGAATACGAAAGGTGGCACGGCAGTACTCTGTGCCGCAGGGAGCCACCGACAACATGCCTGGGCTGCCTTCGCCTAGCATGGGGAGGTTAATGAGGGGGAAATTTCTACTCTTCTGCAATGAACAAAAATGTAGGAGATCTTTTATTGAACTGGAAGAGGAAACAACGAGGAACACAGTGACAACAAAGCGAGATCGCAGGAGTCGGTATCTGCTGTCCATCTACCGAGGACAGCAAAGGGGTATCCAGTGGTGTTCACCTGCACTGCAATGGTCTAATGAACGTGATGCAAACATTTATATTTCAAGTGTTCTCAATATGGTGACTGCCGAGCAACGCTCACGAACACACCTGATACTTAACGAAAGCAGGTGTCGCAGAACCCTACGCAGGTGGTTAATGGCTGACTACAGCTCTTTGCTCAATCCCGTTCAGGTGCTGCAACTTGCCAGCCTCGAAGAACAGGCCAGAGATGCCCTACAAAAATCTTTATTTGCCGAACTCCTATCTGTGATGCGCGGTGTGGACGTCGCGGTGTGGGAGCGATTTGACTATTACGAAAAACAGAAGCAGAAGCAGTTAGAAGCAACACTTTCTTGCCTAAAACAGAGAAGCAGACTCTGGTCGGCAGAGGATTGTATTATACCTATAGAGTAGGCCATTCTTGGCTGTTTACACTACAGTTTCCCCTTTTCTTCAAATTACTATTTGGCAACAGATCTCTGTTTTCTTTTTTAACCCCTAACCGCCCAAGCGGTAGTTTTGTCCTTATTTCAAAATTTGCTTTTTCGCTAAGTACCTTTTTTGGGGGACCAATGTTTCCAACCTCCCTGTGGTGGTTCCTGGTAATTGTGGTTTGGAGACTCTCGTTCTAAAGCCGTACACGTGGGGAAACCTGGACGGGGATGGAGAGCCCACCCTACGCGTGGCGCCAGTTAGCATCGCCCTCAACGGAGAGTCCCTTATCCCATTACATTGAACAAGGAGGTGGCTTCACCAGGTCAGGCAAGTAGCCTCCCCGCGGCTTCGTGCCAGTGAAGCAAGCCTCCCACAACTCTCCAGTTGGTGTTTAATTGCTTCTGTGGCCCCTCTCCCTATTTCAATTTCCAAGCTTTCTTTACCTCTCCACTTTTACTTTCTACGGGGCCACAGGGGACTTGGGAGGCTTCGGGGCGAAGCTTCAAGGGTGGCCGCTGTGTCACATACTGCATGGCACCACTAAAATCGAGACAACTTTTTTTTGAACACGGCCCCTGGACAACAAAATATGGCATTTGATTTTATTGGGTCCTGAAAAGCTGTGTTGCCAACTCCTCCATAATCTGGAAGGAGAGCAGGGAATGTAGCAAAAATTATGGCTTCTCGAGCTTCAAAGAAGAACTTGTTGGCAAGCTTCTCACCCAAAAGCCGCCCGTCACCGACCCCCAAGTGCAAACACGCTAGCAATGAGGATTCCCTCACTCAGCCCAATACGTCTCGATCACCCTAAATCACGCCTCCGAGACCATGATGAACAGAACGAAGGTGAGGAGGGGGGTGCTCTGTGTTGTTCCTGGGTGCGGGAAGAAGGTGCCCCTGTTGCAAAGCCCGCAAACCCTTACTTATGCAAAACGTGTTTTTTTTTTACCCTTCCATGCGCTGGAAAAAAAGCTCGTAAGTTGCTTTTTTTCATTCCACACTGATTTCAATCCTAGAGTTCAGGGCACCAAATAGGGCCGAATGCTGCCCTATTTAGCCCAGCCACTCCACAGACTCCCCATGACATGACCCTCCAAAATCGGACATAAAAGTACACCCTCAACCCCCCTCTTGCATAGCTAAGTGTTCTCATCTGATTCTGGCACCTAGAATTGAAAATTTTAGTACCATTTACCCTTTCCTTGTATCTTCCTATGGTTGCATGCTGCCCTTTTTCGACCATTCGAAGCAACAATGAAAATGGGGTGGCTCGGGCATTTAGGGGATAATGCCGAAACGTTGACGGGAAAAAAAAAAAAAAAAAAAAAAAAAAAAAAAAAAAAATAGCTATTTACTGCCAACAAGTAATGACTTTACCGTTACCTCGAGGTCGGTAAAGCATTACTTGGCGGTAGGTAAGTGGTTTTATTTCACGACACTCTGAAATTACTTCACCACGAGGGGCACAACAGGGTGACAAGGGGTACAAGAGAGGGGTTACAAAGGTTACAATACAAGTTGTTTTTCCTCCTTTTGTTGACTTAGAGCTGCCGCTGTCGCTGGCATTGCCACTGTCACCTCTAATCAGGCCTTCCCATACCTAGCGCGGCCGCTGGCTCCTTTTTTTCTGCTGCTTCGGTATTTTGAAGTCTTTTGGGGTGCTTGGGTAAGCTGACTAAGTTACCCTTACCCACAGAAGAGTTACCGACAGAAACTGGGAACAAGGCCTAGCCAAAAGTGGGCAAATTGGGAGGAAAAAGTAGTCCAACTTGGAACTGAGCCGAGGCAAAAGTTGGCCAATTGAGCTGAACCTGGGGGGAAATTAGCAAACTGAGAGGAAAAAGTAGCCCCACTGGGAACCGAACCGAGGCAAAAATTGGCCTACCGAGGCATATTATTTAACGGAAACCCCCTATTACTTCACGGAAAATAGGCCATTATTTCACCGTGAAGTAATGAGATTTAGCGTGAAGTAATGGGCCCCCCAGTGCGTGAAGTAATTTCTGAAGAGTGAAATAATAACTATTTATTGCTGACAAATTATGAGTCATTATTTAACTCGAGTTCCCGCAGGGCCCTCGTGCAAAAAAACGGGTAACGAGAGTTAAATAATGGCTCATTTGGCGGCAAGTAAGTCGTTTATTTCACTCTTCGTCATTTGAGTCACTCACTCTTTTCACTGCTTTCACTGCTGTTTTTTTTCACGCAGGTCAGCCTTTTTGGGGAGTTTCCTAAGGTAATATGGGGTTGCTATTTCGCCGTGGCATTTAAAGGGGAAGTAAGGCACTTATTCCCACTTTTAAGGGCTGGAATGGCCTCAGATGGCCAAAAATAGTCAAAATACGCCCACCCCAAAAAGTTTTTTCAAGGGGTTGGGTGCATTTTTTTCCACGGCGAGACTCATTTTTCCACTCTGAAGGGCCATTATGTAACTGCAAAATCTCATTATTTAACTAGTTAAACAATGGCGATTTCGCGTTAAATAATGGCCATTTCGCGTTAAATAATGAGGCCCCTAGTGAGTGAAGAAAATGACGAAGAGTGAAATAAAAAAATAAAAAAAAAAAAAAAAAAAAAAACTCTAAGCTTTAAAACGCGTTGTGGAAAGGGTTAAGAGAAATCAAAAATGTCCGGATTTTTCCACAAAATGATGAATTCCCTTGTTGGTGTAGTCGTGGGGATTGTGGTTTTCGGTGTATCCTTGTTCATTCTCGGATGGAACGAAAAAAGGGCTGTGTGGACAGCGCAGACTATCGGATATGCACGCGATGAGTACCGCCAGCTCAACTCCTGCATACCTAACCCGTCAAACAACAATGCCCTTGTCGCTATCGAGGGGTGTGAACCCACGCCTTCTGACAACGTGACGGACACAGAATACCTTTCCAACCTCGGCACCTTCAACATCGTTGGCGTCCTGACTGCTACGGATGAAGAGGTCTTCTCGTGGACTCGCAACACAGAGCAGTACGTCAACCACGAGAAGAAGGACGGCGACTCGTACACTTACACGCCAATGTGGCAGTCGGTGCCGGAGATCTACAGTAATCCCAACATGAAGGTAAACCCCCCTAGTTGGCCGTCTAACTTCAAAGACATCTCCCGCACATCGACAAGGATCTGCATAGGTTCCAGTAGTTGCTCTGCATCCGGTTTGAGTACCTCTTTCGTGTTGCCCACGTTGTCTTCTTGGCAAATCGAGCAAGCGAAGAATATTGGCGAGAAACAAGATCTTCCTCTCAACAACTTTTTCACGACCGGCTTCAGCAACATGTTCAACAACGGTACTGTGTGTAGTAATACACTCCAGACATGGTTTTCCGTGCACCAGAATCGCTGTGTGCCGACCCCCGCTGGTGTTGTGGGAAGTACTCAAGTGTACGGCGACTTCAGATTTAAGTGGCAACAGCGAGTGAAGAGGCCTGGAACTGCTGTCTCTGTTCTGGCTCTGCAAACCACTAACGACGACGGGACAATAGGGTTCAAGGAGTGGCATAACCCCCACCACGTATGTAAACAGCAACAACACAAATGCCTACACAGTCGAGCTGCTCGTACTGCACCATCGGGAGGATCCAGAACGGCAATGCAACAGGCGACGACATTCTGAACGACCTGGAAAGTGAGAACAAGACCCTCACGTGGGTACTTAGGTTCCTGGGATGGCTGGTCTGCTGGTTCAGTCTTGCCATGATCTTCGCACCTATCGCCATCGCACCTACCATTGTGCCTTTCATTGGTGACTTCCTTGGGGAACTGGTCAGCACGCTCATCTGTGCCCTCACGTGTGTGATCGCCACCTCTATTTCCATGTTGGTCATTGCCATCGCGTGGTTGGCCTACAGGCCTGCTATTGGCGTTCCACTCATGTGTGTCTTTGTCGCAGGGACTGTAGGAGCAGTCATTTTCTTGAAAAGGCACAAGGATAAGCGCATGAAATATACATCTATTGATGCACCTGCTACAAGCCAGCCCGCTCCCGCTTATGGCACACAGACACAGTACCCTCCCCAGCAGCAGTACCCCCCACAAGAGCAGTACCCCCCACAGCAGCAATACCCTCCCCAAGCATACCCACCCCAGAACTACGCACAGGGTCCGTACCCCCCAACTAACCAGGGTGATGTCACCATGTAAACACGTTCATTCTTTTGATCAATCCCCCCCCATTTATTTCATGCTCCTTCTTACAAAACCCGTAGCTGATACAGTACACGTGCAGCAGAATTCGCACGTTTTCACCTGACTGTTATCCCTTCGAGTCTTGCCGCAGTGATCCTTTGGTTTTGTTTTCACTTGTCCATTCCTCTCTTTGATTTCGCTTCCAATGACTCTATGTCACTTACTCCACTTACTACCTCTAGTCTCGAATTAGGATATCAACATGAACCGTCTATTAGGTGGAGGTGTCGCTGTGGGATGTACTTTTCTTGCAGGCAACGAATACTTCAAGAAAGGGACAGGGGAAATGCTTCAAGTGCCTGATGCCAACATCCAAACAATAGTCCCACAGTATGACGTTGTAGTTATTGGTGGTGGCATTATCGGCTTGGCAGCGGCCAACGAGGTGCTCAGAAGGTACCCTGACAAGAAGGTGGTTGTTGTGGAAAAGGAAGGGCGTGTTGCTGCGCACCAGTCCAACCACAACAGCGGAGTGATCCATGCTGGCATGTATTACGAGCCGGGGAGCAAGATGGCTGAGTGTTGTGTGAGAGGCGCAGAGATGATGTACAGCTACGCAGAACAGCACGACATCCCTCACAAGAGGGTTGGGAAACTGATCGTTGCGACCTCCGCAGAGCAAGACAACATGGTGCAGACGTTGTACACGCGTGGCGTTGCTAACGGCGTAAAGGACCTCAAGGTGCTGTCCGGGGCGCAAGTCCGTGCTATTGAGCCAAATGTGGTCTGCACTTCAGCACTCGAATCCCCCAACACCGGCATCATCGACTTCGGTGCAGTCACAAGGTCTCTGAAGGCAGACTTCGAAAAGAAGGGAGGCGTAGTTGAGCTGAACTACGACGTGAAGGGGCTGGAAGAGGAGAACGGCACTGTCTGCGTGACAGGCTGTGAGAAGTTCCAAGCAGGTCCCATCAAGCAACTGAAAGCGGCCAATGTGATCACGTGCGGTGGTCTGTGGATGGACAAGCTCGGGCAACTCGCGGGTGGTGAAACCGATCCTAAGGTTGTGACTTTCCGTGGTTCGTACTACCAGCTGAAGCCGGAGTACAAGAACATTGTGAAGAGGAACATCTATCCTGTGCCCACCGGGGGCGGCATTCCTGTCGGAATCCATTTCACTCCCACCGTCAACGAGGAGAGGGGCGAGCAGATGATCATCGGACCTGGCGCTTGCCTGTGCCTAAAGAAGGACGGCTACGAGTTCTTCGACTTCTCCTTCTCGCATCTGTACGACATCATCACAAACAAGGGCTTTTGGAACTTTGCGATCTTTAACTTCGGGCAAGCAGCCTCCGAAGTGGTCAACGACGCATCGCGCACAGCCTTCTTGATGCATGCAAGGAACCTGGTGCCCTGCGTGACTGATGACATGATCGAGCCGTCTTTCTCGGGCGTCATGGCACAGGTGTTCCAGCAGTCCGGCGCACCTGAGAAGGACTACGTCTTTGAGAGGAACTTGTTGAACGACACAACGCTCGCACTGAGGAACGCTCCGTCACCTGCAGCCACCTCGAGCCTTGCTCTTGCTGAAAAATTGATCGACGTTGCTGAACAGGACTTCAAGTGGAAGACCGCCTAGGCTGCATGATAGCACGCATCGACCATGACAACCATCTATAGACAGCATTGAGGGAGCGCAGCGACGTTTTTCCGCCCAGCAGTTGAAACCACGTCATTCCTCCCCCCCCTCCCGAACGTGCGGTCAGTACTTCGCATGGAATCTGGCTGTCAGATAGTCTGTCATGGACGATCCTCGCTATCTGACAACCAATCCTCTTCCGCGGCAGTTTCTATTAGTAACGCCCGTTCATACTGGCTACATGCGTGCCTTAGTTCTGATTTCCTAGCCACGTTATTACCGACACAGCAGGCAACAATACACATGTCGAAGGCGATGGTTAAAAAGGGGAAACACAAGGACAAGGAGACTTCTGTGGAGAAGGGTTTCTTCAGCAAGGCGGACCTCACGTTCCTTGCCTTATTCGAAGAGTCAACCAGCTCGTACGATGACAGCAGCATAGTAGGGTCTCTCCCTTGGTCCATGCGGCACCCCGCTAAGGGTGCTGGGTTGAATCGGCACGTTTAGTGTAGTTACACCGAGTATCATTGACTTCTTGAGCAGTGCACACTTAACCCAGACAGGCAACATGAAGCTGCAGCGCTCGTTAGAAGAGCTGTTGGAGTACGTGCTCCGTCTGCGGGAAGAGAACGAAGCTTACAAACAGCAGATTAGTGCATTGAAGGGAGAGCGTGTCTCTGGCTCTACACGTTGTGAACAACTTGGCTCGCCTAGTGGGAGTGCGAAGCATATTTTCAAGTGGTCTCAATCCTGCATGCGGCCCCGTCTGTCCTACCCGCACGTCCCCAGCGAGGTGGACAGTGATAGCGATTTTGGCACAGAGGGGTGCTTGAGGCTTTAGATGTATATTGTGTATTTGCGTTGATTGCTTGAAATGCTGCAGACGATCATTGTTATTTTCGACAGAAAGAAACACGAAAAAGAAAAGGGGAAAAAAAGGAAAAGAAAACAAAATATTTTGTACAAGATAAAGCAAAAATGGAGAACAAGCTGTTATCATTGGTGGAGAACATCTTCTCCAAGGAAAATCTGGAAAAGGTACGCATGACAAAGAAAAAGGGAGGGCGACTTACTAAAATACAGGACAAATATCTAGTTTCTAAAATGGATGCACGGTCCTTTGTGGACCTCTCTGTCATTAGCAAATTCCCAAAGGTAAGCGCTCTGCTTCCTCAACACAACAGCCTTCCTGACAATGTGAATATCTTGAGATCAGCCCTTACACAGTCGCGAAAGTTGGAAATAGAAGATCGAGAGAAGGGCCCCTTCGTGAGGCCTATGAAGCAGAACGATCTGCAGACGTCTATACTGCCTGTGAAAAAGACGAGCACTCCAGACCCAGCGTCCCGGGCACAGAGCGTGTGGCTGCTATTGACATCCAACACCGACCAGCCCGACGAGGTTTGCCCCACGCACATAGCACCACACTTCACAGATCGCTTACACAGTAGAGGACATACTGTGTCACAAAATAGATGTCCCAGCGAATGCCTCGCCACGTGCTGCGTACCACAAAGAAACCTCTCGTCTTGTGCCGACCGAGCAGACTGGTGTGCTCGCCGCTGTGCTGCAACCCACCACTGTAAAGTATGGGCAAAGGAGAGGAAAAAAAAAAGAAGAAGAAACACTTTTTTTCACGATTGGGAATTTGTCTCGTTTTATAGTTTTACCCGCCATGCGGAATATGGGCCCTTACGAATGGCCCTGCTGCTGCTTCGGGTGTTAGATCTGTTAAAATCCGGGGGGTTTTCTGGAGTAAAATAAAAATTGGGGAAGAATTGGTGAAGTAAAATTGAGTGGAAAAAAAAAAAAAAAAAAAAAGAGGGAAACAATCTTGAAACCAACAAACAGGAAGCGCGTTGAGCGGTGGGAACCCGCAGGCGCCAAGGGGGAAGTAACATCTTGGGCGGACAAGTCAGCAAGGAGAAGGATGATGCTTAGCGAGGCGAAAGCAAAGGGCACTGGATACAACAAGGGGATGATGCGCATTGTCGTGTGTAGGGGTCCTGAAGGCCCTGGTTTCTCTCGAGGACGTGGGCACCCACTCCATGACGACATCTAGTGTGCTGCTGCTGGTGGTTGCGCCGATAGACCGCCGCCCGTGTAGCTACGATGCGGCCGGACTGTGCAGTGTTCTGCGAGTACCTCACAGTGCTCAATTGTGTTCCTATCATTTCAGTTGCCACATTAGATCAAGAGCGAAGTGCTGTGATCTTAGACATGCTTATCTATTGTAGGATTATCCAGAACGCCACACAGAAATTCAGTAAGATGGCTACAAATATGGAACGTGATCCAATGACGGCCATGCGTGCCAGTGTAGCGTACGAAAAGGGGAGTGCGGACTACTGGAAGCTCCGTGATATGCAGGCAATCGCCGAGATGCAGCGATGCAATGATGATGATGACAGTGACAATGAAGAAGGTACACCAGCAGAAATAGTGCAGGTGAAGAAGAGCAGGAGAAAAAGTAATACGATGTGGGCGACTGAGGAGTCACGAATTGCGTCGACAAGACTGCAAGAGCTGGCGGAAAAGGACAAGTTCATTGACGAGCAGCAGCAAGCCAATCGAACTATTGAAGATAAGTACAAACGCCTGTTAGAAGAGTTTGAAGAAGAGAAGAGAAAGCACTGCCTAAGTGCGGCAGAAAATCTGCGGGATCTGAAAGAGCAAGACGCGCTATTGACAACGAAAGTAGGAATGTTCAACGAAGAGAAGAGGAGGCGGCTTTGCTTGGAAGATGAGATCCGGAAGCTGAATGAAAGATCAATCGACGCTCACAACGACCAGCAGATGACGTTGCGGAAGCTCAGCGATCTGGAGATGAAGGTGAAAGAATCGAAAATACAGGTAACCAACGTTGAAGAGGAAATGACGCAGAAGGACGCTGCTCTCGTAAGGCTCAAGGAGAACATGTCTAAGCTTGAGATCCAGCTAGAGCTCTCGGAAGCAAAGAGGCTCGAGACGAGCCGTACGAACAGAGAAGTCACTGCGCGCATCGAAGAACTGCAGTCAGTGCAAGACTCAATCACAAAGCTGGAAAGCCGAACTGAAGAGCTTTCGGAGGCTAAGAAGTGTATTGCCATCTTGAAGGCAGAGCATCACAACCATGTCATGAAGCTGACGGAGACTTTTAACACACAGCTGACATCAGAACAAGCAACTTGCGACGCACTTAAAGTGCATGCGCACCAGCTCGAAGAGAAGCTCAAAATACAAGAAAGACCTAAAGAAGATAACGCGTTAAGGTATTTCAAAAAGCGGAATACCAGCAACACAGGGGACAAGTCGACGAACTCCGCAGAGAGAACAGCCGTGTAAGGGAGGAGAAGCGCAACACCCAGACTCACCTTAACAAAGCTAATACAGACTTGCGTAGGTTAACACGGAAGGTACATTGCACAGCATTAAATAACACACAACAGAACGAACAGCTTCAGAAGCAAGTCAACGAAGCGCAGGAGCAAGCAGCTTTGGTGCCCGACCTTCAAAAGCGTGTGGAAGACCTCACTGTTCAAGTAAACAGTCTTTCTGTTGTCTACGAGCCCACTGCACCTAGCGAGCAACGGCTGAGCACAGCAAAGCAGGAAATCGAACGAGGCAAGCATCAGGAGCAAGTGTTGCTCAAGCTTTCGGAAGAAAGATTAATGAAGCTTGAAGAAGTTAAGAAAAAATTAGCTGAGAGCGAGGGCAAGATAGATAGCCTTGTTGCAGACTGCGATAAGTCGAGCGGGGAGAACACAACTCTCCAGGCAACAGTGCTCTCCCTCCGTTCTGAGAGGGATGAGCTGCTAGCAGCGGCTAAACATTTTGAAGCGATGCCCACCGGGCAGGATCAAGAGAAGAGCAAAGACAAGGAGGAATCGACGCAGCTCAGGAAGTCGGTGCAGGAGGTAACGAAACGTCTGCGAGAAGAAGTAAAGGAGACAGAAGCTTTGTTTCCTAATGCGTTCGGTTGGAAGGTACAGAAGGGCAAGGGGGCAGTGGCGTGGAGGATTGCACCCATCAACTCGCAGGGAAGAGCGTCATGGAAAGCAGAGCTGTGTGTGAAACAGACAAACGGAAAATACATCTCGGTCGCATCACCCATGCTAAGCCACTTCCTTAAAAAAGAAGGCAAACCTAGTGACGATACTGACGCTTACGAAGCATACGAGGTATGATGCAAACAGCACAAAACACAGCATCAGGTCATAACCGCTTGTGCACCAGATTTCGTAAGGCGCTAGCTCGTACTCAATTGTATCGATTTGTATCTTCTGGGTTGTTAGAAGTTTTGTT
Source organism: Diplonema japonicum (assembly GCA_964019335.1). Taxonomy (NCBI): domain Eukaryota; phylum Euglenozoa; class Diplonemea; order Diplonemida; family Diplonemidae; genus Diplonema; species Diplonema japonicum. The sequence continues at coordinate 44,274 of OZ025663.1, read as the reverse complement.
ATTTTTTGTTTTTTGCAACAGACATCTTAGTTGCTAGGAACACAATACACAATGGCGCCTCTCTGCCATGGGAACGGTCACGGCTGCATCAGATCGAACACGTTGCCGATCGCAGGTAGGCCTGGTGCACGCATTTTTTACAAACACAGCCATTGGGAACGGATACGCTACTCCTGACAAAAGCCAGTCAAACGCCCAGGGGTTCCCTTCGGGGAAGGTGCCAGGTGCTCTCACAGGACCGATGCCTGGGGGTTCCGGGGGTAATGGAGGGGTATGGATCTGGCAAACTTGTCCGACACCAACAACAGGGGTCGAGGTTTTCGCAATACAGCTTTTCGGGAGTTCACGATAAAAAAGCTGCGTATGTTCCTTTCCTTTGCACAAAACACATACACACACAGATACACCGGAGTTTACGACCTAGGCGACTGGTGAACAGCCGCAACACCACAAACACTTTACACTACCAGCTTGTCTATTATGTTATGCAACTGTCATAATGCACCTTTACAATACCTGCCAGGACCATGGGGTTCCACACCAATGCGTTCCTCCTGCTGTGTTTCCTGACACAAGTAGAGAGTTTTCACTTCTTCCTTACACCAGGGCACTACCACTGCTACGTTGAGGAGCTTGTGTCGCAGAGATCGATCGTCCACATCGCATATGAGGTATGAAGCACAAAAGCACACGACACTATTCACAGGCGGGAAGTGGCATCGAGGAGAACCCCGTGCAGATCGAGGTTATTACACCAAGGGGGGTTACCATCTATTCTGAGATGATCAAGAGGACGTCTGGATCGTACCAGGTACGAACATAGAACCACTTCAGCAACACAGGTGACGACACAGGGTGTTGACGGGCCTCACAGCGTCTGCCTCGTGGGCAAAGGGACTGGACCCATGAAGCTATCCTTGGACATCGAAACACACACCACGGGGACGGGCGACTGGCAAGAGCACACTGACCCCGCTAGCGGTAGGAAGTTCTACCACAACCCAAACACAAGGGAGTCTTTGTGGGAGCTGCCGACAGATGTCAACAAGGCATTATCGGTGAAAAATGTGAAGGCGAACTCGGATGAAGTGCTGCAGACTACAAAAGAGGAGATGGAGATCTACGCAAACTATATGAAGGCGTTGCAGGCACTTATGTTGCAGATCAAGGAAGAAGGCAGCTACATTGTAGACAGACAAAACAAGTTTAGGAGCACCACCGACTCCACGGCAGATGCTGTGTGGTACATATCGCTCTTCCAGGTACGCAAAGGTAACCAATACACAACACTGCAGGTGCTGATATGCTTTGCTCTGCCCGCCATACAAACATTCCAAATGAAGAGATTGTTCGTGCAGAAGAAGCTTGTCTAGTAAGGAAGCTTGTCTATTTTCGCTTACCGCGTGCCAGAGATTAATGATGCAGTGTTTGTTTAGTGTACACCCCCACTTTTTGTACCAGTGGCCACCACACACAGGCACATGACATGGATGCGTGGCGTTCGGGTGACAAACTTGCTGCGCATGTATTACGCAGAGCTCACAAGATGGGGCTGTTTGAGAGCCACTGTAAGCAAGAAAGGGCAAGGAACATCCTTACAGGCTACGAGTGGCTAGGTGCAGGAGCATTTGTAACAACTGAGCATACACACGTTGCGGTCGCGGAGCTCCTGGGAAGGTCGCAGTGCATGTACAAGGCACTGGAATTCACAAAGCAGAGCCCTTACGAAAAAACAGCCAATGGGTTGTTCGTGGCCATGTTACACGAAAGAATTGAGAAATGTGCAGTGCACCCGAAAGAACTCTACAAAGATATTTTGATGGTGATGGAGCTGCAAAAGACCCGTGCCATTAAAGACACAAGCGGCCTGACGTACATCACAGTGAACGGGATGGTGCGGGCGTTGCGGACGTTCGATCTAGTTGTGTATGAGAGGGACATCTGGAAAGCCGTAGTGAATCACGTCAAGAAAATAGATGAGTGTATCCCAGTGTTCGCAAAGCTCTACACCACACTAGGGCCGGCACTCCGGTTCCTGGAACGGCATACGGACAAGGTTCAGAAGCGAGGACCGCTGCACTTCTCAGGCCTCCTTTCTGTATGTCAGAAACAAGGCAATGTTAATGGGTTCAAGAGTGTGTTAGACATGCTCACAAGAGAAGGCAGTGTAATCACTCCCAAAATGAGAAGGCAGCTGCTCGACACAATCTGTAAGAGTGGGATGTGGGATGCTGCTTATGCCCTGTTCAAGCGAGCAAAGCTCAACAACACAGCAGCCTACTCCTCACTCCTCTGGTTGTGCGCCAGGAAAGCTCGCTCCGATGCGTCCTTGTGGTTAAAAAGGGCAAACGAAATTTTTGCGTTGTATCTCGCCAGTCCCGTGCAAGCACACCAACCTTGGACTGCTATGTTTCAAGTCTACGCAGCAACAGGTGACATAAAAATGGCAAAAACCCTCTTGAATAAGTACATTGGTTTGGGCCAGGAACCCTACTCCCTATCACTCGTTGTGTCGTGCTCTGAAGCGATAGGCATTGAGTATCGCGACTTGGTCCTTTACCTTTACCAACATAAGGGTGGGTGTCAGTTTTACGCGAAGTACAGTCATATGTTTGGTGACTGGAACAGACCAGTCCAGTAAAAAAATGAATTTATCTTACTAGTGTTCTTACTCCCTTTACAGCAACATGTACTTTCCCGTTACCAAGGGGACGAAGCAGGTAAACACTAAAGATATTAGCGAGGCAGTCTACGGGCTCCTGCCACCGTTGGTTGACATCAGAAAAAGTCACAGCACCGACATTTGGAATGAAAGGTTGTGGAAATGGGGTATTTCTGAGATACGGGCACGAGGTATAGTGGAACGGGGTGAGGTGCGGGAACGGGGTGAACTGTGTGTCAGGGTGCGGCGATGTGATCCCTTGACAGTACGTATGCGCAGTGCGAGAGCTGCGGCAGTCCTGTTCCAAGAACAACGAGCAGCGCGTGATGTCATCACAGCGGAGTACGAAAAGTACTCCTTACTGCTAGCTAGAAGGGGGCTTGCAAACTGCTGCACAGTTGTTGAACCTGTGCGCCGTCAGCAGATTGAACATCAGCGTGCTGCTTCTTTGCAGTCGCTGCTTTCAGTTTACACATCACATCTTCCCCACCGCCAAACCTGCGCACCCCGAGAGGCGGTAATCGCAGCAGCGATCGATTGGTGGTGTCCACAGAGTGATGCGCTTGCCGCTTTGATGCTGTCAAATAGCGGCACATTCACAACATTGAATAACCTTTTTTCTTGCTTAGCGTAGTACTGACGTTGCTTTCCAGCAGTCAAATTTCTTTTATGATCAGATTTGATGTCCATTCCGCAATCATCCAATTCAGGTGTGCAATGAAGACATGGCATCAAACAGGCGTGGCAGCGCGTCTGGGTATTAGATATCCCATCATGCAAGGACCGATGATGGGTGCCACGACAGTCGAAATGGTCGCAGCTTGCAGTGAAGCGGGCGGCATCGGGTGCTACCCACTAGGCTACGCAATGGAACCCGCAAGACTTGAGACCCTGTTGGAGGACATAAGGATGTTCACTAAGAAGCCGTTCGGAGTCAACATCATTGTCTATGACCCTGACGGAATGGAGGGCGTGGTGCAACTGGCTTCTAGTGAAAAGCCTGCTTTGGGTAGTGCCGGGAAAATGCCTGTCATACGAAAACTCCTGCAAACTTACAGAGACAAGTTGGGCATACGAGAGGACGAGAGTGAAAAAGAGCCCTTGACAGATGAAACTCCCGTTAAGACGGACTGGACTAGCCAGATCAACGTCCTCTGTGAGCACAAGGTGACCTTTATCTATTTCACGTGCGGTTTGCCACCTAAATGGGTCTTATCAAAGCTGGCAGCTTGCAACATAAAAACATTGGCTGGTGTCACAACACTAGACGAAGCACTTCTTGCAGAGGAGTGGGGCATCAACATGTTGATTGCAAACGGAATTGAAGCTGGCGGCATGTCGCCCGCATTCCTCTCAAGCCCTGACAAGGCAGTAGGCCTGATGTCACTGATCCCTATGTTACGGAACAGGGTCAAGCTCCCTGTGCTTGCTGCTGGGGGTATCGTGTCTCCCGAAAGTATCAGCGCTGTGCTGTCCTTGGGAGCTTCCGGTGTTGTGATGGGAACAGCCTTTCTACTGTCCTACGAGTCTGCGTGGCCATTTAAGACCATTGTCATGAAACACCTCTCCTGCAAGCTGCCACCCCACACTGTTATAACACGCATCTACTCAGGGAAGCCCACGCGTGTCCTGACCACGCAACTCACCACGCATCTTAATGAGTGTGACGCACACATACCCCACTGGCCGCTGCACTGGTCCACATTCGGTGATTTTAGAATGTTCTTCCGAACAAATGTTGAACACGAGTACAACGAGATAATGTTGGGCGCAAGTTATGCGATGGCCACAGATAAGTCTGTACGGGACATCATTTACACGTTAGTAGAGAATCTAAGTTAATATTAGTTACAAAAAAAAGTAATTACTGCCCGCCACTGCATGCACAGGTCATAAAAATGGAGTATTTTACGTCAACAGTTGATTCGTTCAATGCTGCGAAGGCAAGTACCTTCGATGCACCTTTGACAAAGTTTGAGGAGATGGTAGGGATGAACGTGGCCTACCTTGTTCTCGTCTTGGTGTTGAGGGTTGTGATGTCCAGGGATGGCGTCAAGCCGATGGACTTGAAGTGGTTCAGAGCACTGTACAACTTGGTTTGCGTGCTGTTGAGTGCTGCTTCGTTGTACATGATTGTTGTAGGGTACCTCTCATTGGATGGTTACCATGCCGTCTGCAACAACACCGAACAGAAGGAGTACCCTTTGATGAAGAAAGCTGTGTACGTTTTCTACCTATCGAAGTTCCTTGAGTTCACGGACACTATCATTATGTGCCTCAGAAAGAAGTTCAACCAGGTGACCTTCCTGCACGTGTACCACCATGCTTCTATTAGTGCAGTTGTGTGGATGTACTTGAGTTACGCTAATGGTGGTGATGAATACCTTGCTGTTTTCCTGAACTCTTTCGTTCACGTTTTGATGTACTCTCACTACTTTGTGACTACTTTTGGTGTCTCTGCCCCATGGAAGGCACTTCTCACGTCTCTCCAGCTGACACAGTTCATGCTCATCTTTGCGCAGTCCGCCTACGCCCTTGTGAACCACTGTGGCTGGCCAGACTTCCTCAACGCTCTCCAGCTTGTCTACATGTCTTCCATGCTTGTGCTTTTCGGCAACTTTTTCGTGCAATCTTATGTCAAGCCTGCTAGCCCGAGAGCCAAGACAGAGTAGATCTGATTACTCTCGGTTCTATCTATTTCTTTCCTGTCTTTTCTTCTGTTTTTTCTTTTTTGTATCCCCCTTCTTGTGTGCAAGTTATATTATCACCACGTAAGTCGCCAGTGGTTATCAAACGTTGCCTTGCCCAGCAAATATTAATACGGTGGATGTTGTGTGACACCCATACCCAGTGAATTATTATTTCGGCTGTTAAGCGTAACACTGCTTTGTACGATGAGCTCCCGGAGCTTATCACATCGCACGGAGTGTTCTGTAATAGTTCTCATTTGTCTCTCGGCGGTCTGCCATATCACCCTTCTGCAGGACCGAACATGCTTGGCGTTGCGGTGTTGCTTTTGTGCTCAGTGCTCGTTCTGGGCTATGAAGACACGGTTTTGTACAGGAGCAAGATAGACAGCAATGATGTGAACGTGGCAGACATCAGAAGCTCCTTGGGCGACCACCTCTCCGTCAATGCGTCGCAATTGGACATCCTCAGCGTGGTGCGGGACACCAACAACATAGTTATTAGGGTGAAGTGCCTCGGGAGTAGCACAGAATCGGCCATCCTCATGACTCAGAGACTTGTCGATAGTTTAGGTACCAGCACACTGTTGCGCCAAAGGCTACAGATCACAGGTGATGTTCCACTGGTGTGCATGAGCAGTGTCGATGGCATCACATGCAGCACAATGCCTGAGTGCCACGTACTGAAGGAGCCGGCCGGGATCGTGCTCATAGTTGTCCTTGCCCTGGCGCTGCTGGCACTGCTGTGGCTTGCGCTGCTGTTCATTTCGTTCAACTCGAAGAAACAAAGCACGGAGCAGCCCGTACCTAACCCCTTGCCCAACCTGTCACCCTCGCAGGAAAGCAGCGTGAACCCATCGCTACACATGCACTCAAGCACAGATACATCACTCCCTCCATCGCCTGCGCCAGTTCCCACCCCACCTGCTGCTCATCAAGCTGTGGAAGCGAAGGAAAAGGACAAACGGAGGAAAACTAAGACTCCCTCAGTAAAGATAATAAAACAGCCACAGGTGAGCCCACCAGCTGTGGTCTGTAAAACAAAGGTTCCGGTCCCGCAACAGCAACAGCAACATTCCGAACCAACACAACCACAAGCACCTCAAGCAAAGCAGTCGCAAGTGGAACACCCTAAAAAAACGCCTGAGCCGTCAAGTGAAATGCCCGCAAAGAACGAAACTGTTGCAATACAAACGACGCCGCAGAAAGAGAAGCGTCCGGAAAGGAGAAGCGTCAGCACTGAAGAGCGAGGTGTGAGTGCTGGAGGGGGTACCGTGGTAAGCGCTTCTACTGGAACTGAGACTATGCCGCCTCAAGCGCAAGAGGACATGCGACTACGAACACAGGAACAGTACCAAGAGGACATACGACCAGTGGGACCACAGGAACTGTATCACTACCCCCAGGGACCTGCTCATATGCACACGCACCATGAGCTAGCAATAAGGGACTTCTCGTATATCCCTGATCGCATTGACAGTCCGGAGGTGCACAAGCACGGTATCCAACATCAACCAGTGCAGCCGGTGATCGACATGGCAAGCACGATGGACTCTAATGACTATCAGGATAGATACTACGGTGGCCCAATCACACCTAACAACCGCACGCAGAGGCAGAAACATTTCACATCACCCAACTATAATGATTCTGACGACCAGGAAGTGAGCGACCTAACTCCCCTCTCCAACCGGCACAGGATATACGCCGATGAGGAAGAGGGCTATCGCAGCGACCTGCGGGGGCACCCCCTGCACTACCCACAGAATGTGCGGAAGAGCTTCACTAAGAGGTACGATATGTAGAAAGGCAGTAGAGTTATTTTAGTAGATTATTCTTTAGATTAGGATTGTTATTGTATTTTCTTTTTTTTTGCTGTTCTGTGTGCATGCACCGCAGGATCATGGGCCGTGTCAAGATAACGCGGGAAGAGTGGGAATCCCGTGACGCGAACTCTAAGAAGAACGAGAAGCCCAGCAAAGCTAGGAAGCTGAGCCCCACGATTTCCGAGCACGACAGCGAGGACACGGACGACACAGAAGCGACCGAGATCGTGAAAGCGAAAAGGAGCGATGATGAAGGAGAGGAAACAACACCTTCAATATTGCCTGCCTCCTGCACAAAGACAAGAGGAGCCACCCCCCCGATGCGTAAGAGGCTTGGTTTCCAAGAAGAAGACTACAGCGCGCTTCAGAACACACCAGGCGGCTTCCTCACCACCGGTTCAGGTAAGAGTGTGAGCGTGAGCAAAGCAGCATTACGAAAAGCGCAAGACAAGATTGCAGGCTATTCGAAAGAGGATGATGAAGCCAAAAAAGCAACCACTGATGAAAATGACATTCTTCCCGCGCCCGGTTTTCTTACTTCTGGTTCTGGCAAAAGGATCAACGTCAGCAAATCGGCACTTAAAAAGGCACAACAGAAACTGGAGAATTATGAGAGTGCTGAAGGTGAACCAGCTGGCGCCAAGGAACCTGCGACGAAGGTAGAGGCGAGCAGCGAGTTTCAAGAGCCACCGCAAGCACTTGGCATACTTACAACGGGTTCAGGCAAACGTGTTGAAGTTAGTAAGGCAGCTCTCCGTAAAGCACAAGAGAAGATCAATAGTTACGATTCTCAGGAGAAGGAACTACCCGTAGAAGACAAGAAGAAACCACCAAGCCCAGAGCATAAAGAGACGGAAGAGACAGAACAGACGCCTCCTGCCGTTATACAGAGGCCTAAGCGACAATTGCACAAACCACAAGCAACAGGTAGATCACCTAGCAGCGGTGTGAAGTTTCCAAAAAGAGCTTTCCGTGCACCACGAAAGCGAGACAGCCAAGAGGAGACTCTGCATCAAGGACAAATTAACACCCCTGCGACCCCTCTGGCAAGCAATAGAAACAAGCCTAGTGTAGAAGCGAAACTGAAGCTGCTCGAGTTGCCGCCATGCTTTCCAAAAAAAGACCCACTCCACAAGTCGGAAGAGCACCCACGACGCACCACGCGATGCACTGACGACATCTGCTTTCCCTTTTCAGGTGACGATGTCTCTTTGCCTGTCGTAGCACCGTATTTCTTGGAGTACTTGTTAAGCGTGGGCGTAACATTGCCGGTGCTTGGTCCCTTCCAGTACCACTACCTGCTCAACAAGCTTGGGACGAATCAGGAATACACAACCCTGGAATGGGTGTCCAACCATCTGAGGCTAATCTGCATCAAGCTGTCGCATATGGATCACAAATACACACCCCCCACTGGCCTGGAGAAATATTTGTGTCCTGAAGTTGTTTTGTCGCAGCTGGTCTATCGGTATAACAAAGAGTACGTGCTCGGGACAAGGAGCACACTCTACAAATTGTACAACAAGGACATGACCCCAGCAGGTAGAGGGCTGTGCTTGAAGGTTCTAGGGAGGACTAATAAGGACAACGTATTGGAGGTGACGGATGGCTGGTACACAGCGAAGGTGAGCATCGACAAACTGCTACAGGAGAGAGTCAACCTCAAAGTGCTGACAGCAGGTACCAAAGTAGTTGTGTATTCACCCAACTTACTGCTGGAGCACCCAGTACCGCCATTAGAGGGAATAGCCAAAGGGGAGGTCTTGCTGCATATCTCATTTAACTCGACAAGACCTGCACAAGAGGACACGTGTCTTGGTTTAATCAAACCAGACACGCAGCTGTCCACGCGACTGGCCAACATCCACCCCGAGGGGGGGCTGGTCCCCAACATAGCTGTGGTGGTGCAGAGGTGTTACCCTTCCACGGTGACAGAGACCATCTATGACAAGAACACGAAAGATAAGAAGTACATCACGCGTTCACTTGTGGCGGAGAGCATAGCTGCTGAACAGTGGAGGAAGAAGAATGAGGAAGAAGTTGCCAAAATGAGGGCCCAAATCGAGATGCAGCTCGAGAAGGAGCATCTTGGCATACACGAAGAAGCAACGAAGGAGGAGATGGAGAACTATAGGCAGGAGTACGAAGCACGGTATAGTGAAAAGCTTGGAACATTGCCAGAAACGCAGCCACGTGAACTTCAGTCACGGTGCGAAGTGTTAGTCAGCGACTCGTTATCATCGCAAGTGACATGTATCCTGAGGCTTTACAACCCCCCACAAGCACTGACCGACACGCTGCAAGAGGGGTACACCGTAGTGCTCGCGAACTGTGTGCCTGCAAAGATGCAGAACAGAATGGGATATGCTCCCATGGTGCTAACAGGGTCTGGAGGCAGGTGCCATACTCGCGTGGTTAGCAAGGTGCCGAATCATGTGTTCCAGAAGAGGGTAGCAGTGAAGCTGAAGGACATGCCCACCCTTTTGAAGGACAAGGAGACATTCGACTTTGCTGGTGTGGTCATCTCCACAGACGCTGCAGCCTACAACCGTCTGGACAAGACACATGTGCAAAGACATGCGATGTATCTGGCGGATGCAACAATGGGCAATCTCCTCCTCAAAGTGGAGACGCAAAACACCGCCAGGAACAAAGAAATCAATCTAGGAGTCCTCACGGAAGGAGCAATGGTAGGCATCACTGACCTAACCTATATCGGAAAGCAACACATTGTTACACATGACAATGTAAACATATGTGTGTGTCATGTAATGGCTGACGAGAAGGCTTGTGTAAGGAGTAACGTTGCAAACCCACCTAAGCACTTGCAACATTTATCTGTGGCAGCATCTAATAGCGAGATACAAGAGCTTTATAAAAACAAGAATTTGAGGGCCACCCTGCGTGCACGTGTCAGCAGCACCCCATTGTCCCCGGTACCATCTATTCCATACGTGCACAATACCAACAGCACTTTGACGCCACAGCGTGCATCGGTGGGTCCTGTACCCTTCACACCCAAGAGCAACCCCAACAAAGCATTGTTTTTTAGTCCGCCATCGAACAACAAGCCGCAGGCCTTCCAGCCCCAAACATCTCATCGCTCGAATTCCCCACCGAGAGGTACCAGCTCGGCACCCTCGACGTATACTCCTATGCCCGCTACTGTCCCTTCTCCTGCTCCTTCTCCAGCACCAGTAATAACGCCGGTACTGTCAGTGCCAACACCTGTGCAGAGCATCCATGTCATGAAAGCGCCCTCTGAGTCAGTGGTATGCAGCATAAAAGGGCTGACAAATACAGATGCACGTCTTCGGGCACCTCACACTACCGTGGGAAATTGTCACAATGGGGAAAACAGTATGCTAAAAACACGAACTTGAGCATATTATAGGCAACAATCAAAGAGGGCGTCCCCCTACCCCTTCTGCAGGACAAGGCGGAGGTGGATCTAGAAGGCATGACCCTGAAGTGCATGTTCGAAGACGGGTGGGCACAAAGGGTGCCGATCACGTTCAACCTGAAATGCTTGACAGAGCTTCTCTTCCCCGATTCAGGTGTCAACGAAATGGGAAGCACAGTGTTGAAAAAGCTGATATCCGGTTCTGGCGACCATGCCGATGCCAGGGGGAGGGTGTTGACGGAGTACTTTGCGAAGAAACCCTTCTCCACCACACTACTGGTTCAAAAGCTGCTCCTCTGCATCTTCAAGGGTACCATCGTCCCCGAGACCCACAACGCCGACGGTGTTGCAAATAACAACCTCATCCCATTCACAGAGCGTGACTGGAAGGAGTACTCCACTGCGTTCCGTTCGTTCAGCACAGCCTTCGTGAAGGCGACCTTATCTCACCGTGAATGCACGAGCGTCGGGAAGGGTGGTACCTACCAATCGCACAGCGCGCCGACGTGGAAGGTCACGCGTGTGTTCTCCTTGTCAGACAAAGTGAAAGCACGTAACCTTTACAACTGACAAAACCATCTTTATTCTCCTGCCGCAGCATACTACGTCCAAAATCACTTACAGGGTCTGACACATGCCTATTCTGGGGTCTTTGGTGGGGAGAGTCAACGATGGTACGGTGTTATGCACAGCCGTCGACAAAGTATGAACATTGCACAACGCAGCTTACACAGGCTACACCGTCATTTGACTTGAAGCAGCTTTCTGAGGTGCTAGATAAAGCACAGGGAATGGTCAACAAGAGAAATTCGTTTGAAGTTGGTGACAGACACATGCATTACTCTTCCGATGACAACATTGTGGTGGTGGTGGCAACTGATGACAGCATACACAGAAAGGTATACATGAAAGTCAAACAATACAATTATACAGACCGCCTACCAGTTCATGGACGAAGTGAAGAAGCAGTTTTTGAAGATGTATATAGAGCCAGCACACACCCTCACGTCGTCGATGTGCACCCACTTCCGCGAGCAGCTAACTGAGCTCATGGAAAAACATTCGTCTCCGGATGAAGGGTCACAGAAGATAAAGGAGATCAAAGGAGCGCTGGAAGAGGTGAAGGGGGTAATGGCAACAAACATCGATAAGGTGATCGAGAGGGGCGAGAAGATATCGACCATCGTAGAGAGGAGTGAGGAGTTCGAGGAGGTTGCTGATGGCTTCAGGAGGTCGGCCAGATCTGCAAGAAAGAAGCTGTGGTGGCAGAACGTCAAGACCAAGATAGCACTCGCTGTTGCTATTATCGTGTTCATCGTTATTATATCGATGATCTTCTGCGGCGGACCCACCTACAAGGGGTGTAGCTAGTCTGTACTATAGTTAGTGTCATTGTCCTGAGTGGACTTTAGTTATTTTCCACCTTACTATCTGCTTGTAAGTTGTGCTGTGCGCTTGTTCAAACTTGCATACTATCCTTTCTAGCCTTATTCGTTACTTACTTTGCAACTGCCGAAGTCACCGCAGGGATGAGTACATCTGATGTGCCGGTCTTTGTCGTTGCTCTCTCGGCAGACATGCGGATGGTGCTCTGCGTTGTTGTTACGTCGCTCACTTCAATAGCAACCATAACAATGCTAGACTGGCTGGGGAGGGAGAGACGCAGGCGGCAGGATGAGCAGACGAACAAGAACGTTGACGCACTTCTGGAAAAGGAGATGGGGGAATGGTCGGCGATGAAAGAGCAAGTGCTTATGCATGGTGCAAAGCTACGGGATAGGGTGAGAGTGTTTCAGAGACAGCTCAACGAAACTTATGTGGTGAAGAGCAAGGAATGCGACACGTATCTAGAGTCACGCATCAATTCACTGCACGCGGAGTACATTGTATCCAGACTTGAGAAACTGAACCACGGTTCTATAACAGAAGGATCTTTTTCTGATTTGCAGGAACCATCAGGGGATACCTTTGGTAAGTTATTGATGTTGCACAGTGGTGACAACGAGGACGGGTTCGGCTCTCCCTCTGGAAGTCCTGCCAGTACTCTCCCTGATGAACTCTCACAACCTCCAACACCCTCTGAACACAGCCTGGCTGCACCTCCCGCTGTGTCCTTGAGATCAATTCTTGTCTGTGCCCCTGATAGGGATTTTGTAGTTGGCGTGCCTACCGAGAGCTCGACAGTGCTGACCCTGTGTGACAAGATCCTCGAAATTGAAGGTATCCCACCCAGCAAGCAGCTCGTCAAGGCAGGTGATGACATCCTCACGCTACAGTACAATCAACCGCTTGGCTCTGTCACTGATGTTACGCTGGAGAGGTTACCTTCCTTTAAGTGGAAGCTAGGCGGAAAGGTGTTCAAAAGCAGCAGAAAAGGATACGCCATCATGCAGACCGACAAGGTCGTCAGACTCGGTGAGATAAATTGTGTAACCTTCAGACTAAAAGCAGGAAACAACGAATGTCATACAGTAGGTGGCGGTGCTCCAAGGTTTCTGCCTGAAGGAGGCACTGAACGATGGTTGGTGGGATTGTACAACGAGGGCGGTATCGCGGGGCACAACACACCACGTCTGGTCGACCCCGGATCTATTCAGACGCTGCTTGTCAACGGCCATACGCGGTGCATGGAGTGGTACCCTACCATGTACCCTTCGGCAACTCCTTCAGCTTCCATATCCCTGTTGAAGACGGACTTCCCTATCACCCCTATGATACAAGTGCATGGTGCTGGGGCCGAAATTGAAATTATTGAGTAAGTTAGATTGTTAGACTGTATTCACATCCTTGCTGCTACATTACACATTCATTACAGATATCTTTATTATTATTTTTTTTTCTGCATTGTTGTTTTAAACGAAATAAAAATGCGATCGTCGGCACTACTGGTGCTCGCGTGCAGCGCCACTGCTTTAGGCGCTACGTATCAACTGGAAATGTCTCCTGAAAGTGGCATCTATGAAGGACAGGAGGTCAGGATCGGTATAAAGACAGATGGGTCTTTCAATGCCAACAATGGCGAGCTGGAAGTGAGAGTGTACAAGGAAGTAACGGGTGATGATTGTGCTAAGTTAGTCGTAGGCTCGACAACTCCCTTGTGGTCAAGCACCAGCTGGGGCAGGGTGGACAAAGCTTCTGCGATCAAGACAGCCGCCATGACTTTCACTGCACCCGCTACTGCGTCTGGTGCATTCGTTGTGTGCTTCAAGCATGTCAGCGGCGACAACAAGTGGATGGACTTTATCACCTCCGCCTCGACACTGAAGCGTTGGACCTCTGTCGCTTCGCCTTACTCGTTTGTCTTCCCATTCGCAACTGCAGGTCAGAACGCCATTGCTAAAATGACCTCCACAGAGGGGTCTTTGCAGTTCATGGCATCTGCCACGACGTGCTATGCGAATCCTACAGCGAACACGTGCACAGGTGATATGTTCAAATTAGTTAAGAAGGGCGACCCATGCTCCGCTGAGTTTCAAGATCCTGACCAGTATTATGGTACCAACAAGGTCACTGGTAGCAAGTGGACCAGCCTTGAAACCGCGCCTTCGGGTGTTTTCCATGGATCCTTCGATGGCGGTCTTGGTGCCTTCGGTACTGCATCCATAAACCCTGTTGCCACCACCATGGCGGCCGGAACACTTGGGTCCAGTGCCTACGTGTACGTGAGGGTGCCGGCTGAGGCGTATGACGTGTGCTACTCGTCTGTGACACAAAGGCAGCTTATGAAGCAGCTAAACCCAAGCATTTTGCACGCTACTCCTGTGTGGGTGAAGGTCAAAGGTTGTGACGATACCACCTCCGCTTGCAAGGACACTCCTGCGTGGTCGTTCACCCCTCGTGCAGAGAATGTAAAGTGGCTGTCGCATGATCTGTCGCCTTCGACTTATGGCACTCTCGTCTTCGAAGACACGGCTGGTCCTGACCTGAACACCAAGGCGTACTCTGGCAACCTGTGGTCCTCCACTGGTGGTGACATGTTTAAGATTGTGTCCAGCACTAAGTTCGAGGGCAAGTTTCCTGTTGGTTGCTGGGACACAACAAACGACGACGCTTATGACCTGTCGCTGAAGCCCTACGGCTCCAAGAACCTTCAGGGTGATGTCACACTCACCACTTCTTCTAATGATGAGGCAGACCAGAGGGTTACCTTCGGCGAATTGTATATTCCTGCAACAGGCTCGTGGGTTGTGTGTTATCGGGTTAGCAAGAAGGGTTCGGGTTTCAGAATGTTGCAATTCACTTCCAACCCTACCCAGACTCTCGCAAGGCGTTTCAAGCAGCTCAATGACTACACCGAAGACTACCTTGTCCCCGGCAAGTATGGAAGAGACACAGGGGCTTACTTGTCTGAGAGCGTGTGGACGATGGACGACAAGCGTGCCAGTTCCGAGGGGTATCTCGTGATCAAAGCAAAGACCGGCTCCCAGAACTATGATACAAAGCAGTCAACCTTCTTTTTAAAGGAGACTACAACATTGAACGTTGGCACATCTGTTGGTTCGGCAATGGTCTTGGTGCCAAAGGACAAGTCGTGTTTCGACTACTCCGCCGGCATCGATGTTCTGGATGGCGGCTCTGCAGAGTGTATGGACGGGAGTGCGGTAAGTGACAGGAATAACTGCATGGGGTCGGCTGACAATAACGCAAGAACAGAAATAGCTTTTTATTTCACCGTACCTGCAGGCACCCATCACGTGTGCTTCAAGCACCAGAGTCTCAACTGGGTGAGGCTTTCAGATGATTTCGTGGCTACGGCGGCACCTAAGCTTAGATTGGATACTCTTTACCTTGATAGAACTGAACAACAGGAAAGCTTCTTTGCAATTGAGGATGGGGATGGAACCACCAACAACCTGCAGACTGGACCCTGGAAAGATGTGCTGAGGCTTGTTAAAAAAGGTGAGTCTTGTAACGTCAACCCTGATAATTACAATGCTGACAGAATGTCAACCTACCTGTCAGTGTACTGCAAGAGTGGTGGTGCTGGTGTGCTCGAGCGGCCATGTGTGAACGCTGCTGTGGTCAAAAGCACGTACTGCAGAGGCGTTTCGTGCGACAATGATGAGTTCACGCGTGCGTGGTTCAATGCTAACATGAAGGAAAAGACACCCTTCAACGACATCGTACCTTTCAATTATGCGTCCACAGTATCGTGGACAGCTGGTTTTATCTCAATCCCAGCTTACGAAAGTGGGAAGGACAATACATGGCGCGTGTGCTACAGGCAAGCGAAGACAAACCACCACAACTGGGTGGTCCTCAAGAACGACCTTGTGTCAAGTCGGGCCATACACAACATCCCAATTTCGTCTCCATCAACCCAAACCAAGCTGCTTGGAGGTGAAACACAGGAGTTCAAATTCACCCCTAGTTTCACCACTAACTTCATTGCTAAGCTAGTGAAATACGACCAATGGGCTCACTGTGGAAACCCTGCAGCTGGCAGTGATGCTAATGTCGTAGAGTCACGCGTCTCGGGTATCGGGTCGACTGGCAAGTTCAACATCTTTGTGCCCCAGGCCGCTGGTTCTTACATGCTCTGCATACAAACGAATTCAAACTCGTGGAAGAGGTCGGGTGTGTACACCGTTGTGGACAATGGTGTCAGGTGGTTTGTGAAGGCCGGCAGCACACCTCACAACAGTGCTGCAATCCGTGTCAACCTCATCAAGTGCACTCCTGGCAATGACGGTGCATGCGACATGACGGCCAACCATGAGTTTTTTGACACTGACATCCGTGGTGACACCGCGAAAGTTGTGGCCTTGAACTCTGCATGCTCTGCAGCGCATGTGGACATGAACGGAGACGAAGTGACCATGGGACCGGGCGACGGCCCAGCCGACGTTGCTGAGTTCGTTGTCACGCTTCCTCCTGGTTCTGTGGAAACGTCGTACAAGATTTGCGTGAAGACAGCTTTCCGCGAAATGTCAAGAACAGCGTGGGTACAAGTCGCACAGGCAACAGGAGCACCCTCGCAAGTTGTTGTGAAGGAGTCAAACCATAACACGCGCGAATTCATTACTGTAAAGAGTATTGTTGCAAATTATCAGCTTCTTACGGGCTTGATACCCAGTGCCTCTGCTTTCAATTACCCGAGGACGAGCTCTGTGGTTGCTGGTACGTCAACAGTCTACGTGAAAACACCTTCCCAGACGACCACAAGCCTTGAGTCCGGCTTTAGGTTCAACCCCGCACTTTCAAAAACTCTTTCCGCTTCACACCAATTCAAACTTGTTCACCAGTCCATCTTCGATGCGAGATGGGGCAGCACCTTTTCAGAGCTAAAGGTAACAGCTAGCTGTTTTAGCCAGCCTGTTGAGACCGCCACTAACACAGGGGGATGCAGCGGCGATGGCTGCCCTGTGCTGACGCAGGGGTCAGGCCAGAACTATGTTTCTGCAGTGTTCCAGTTCCCTGTTGACCCGGCCGTGTATCTCGTCTGTTACAGAGAGAACGACAACAGCCCCTGGCTCCAAATGAAGTCGACGACTTCCTCCACAAAAATCTGGGCCATCCCGTCCATGCTTGAGATGGAGTACATTGGTGGTGATGACAATAAGCTCAGTGTTTACGACCGTACGATGTCCAACGACAAAGACGCGCCCTCGTGGTGCAGTGACCCTTCTGAGACGGCTAACCATGGATGCCCTACAACTGGCTACACCAAGGATTATGTCCGCCGTGTCCCAGTCGAGGATGTGTGCCTGCCACCAGTCACAAGCGGTGCCGCTATCGTGTCCGAAGGATGGTACCCACTCAAGGCAGTGACGGCTACAACAGTCGAAGTTGACCAACCTACTATGAATGAATTCATAATCCCGCAGGGAAGCGAAACCGCACTCAAGATTTGTGTCTACAAATCAGGATCAAAGCAACACTTCACGAAAGGCCATGTGTACCAGCTCTTTAATAGGGAAACTAAGGATGGCTACTGGAGAAAGAGCACCACAGTGCCTGCAATGAAAGTTACTTCTTCTCTCGTCTTCGATAGCAATAAGAGATTTATGGAATGGACGTCGAACACGCAGGATAGTTACGAGGGCAAGACAGGACTCGAAATTGATGGCGTCACTTACCGCACACCTGTCATCAGATCAGGTGAAGTGGTCGACTTCGATGTCACACTTTCCGGTTACAGCAACGAAAAGGTAGTCGTCGAGAAATGTGAGGTGGCCGATGTATCGAGTTTTAAGTGGAGTAACTTTGAGTGCGAAACCGTCCAAGCAGACGTCACCATGATCCGCAACGTGCACGGCACCTGTAGTTACAAAGATTCTGAGATGTATGGATGGTCGAAGGAAGGTCTTACCCAATATGCCATTGCTGGTAGGGCACAGTTCAGGCTGCAATTCATGTCAGCATGCCATGCAGGATACGGGTGTGGTATCAGGTTCAGTGTGGGCGCAACAAAATCGGCACCCCAGTGGATCAGCGTTGTGCCTCACTACCCTGACGCAGTAGCTATCAACGGTGTGGATGTGTACCCGAAGAAGGAAGACAGCCGAGACATTACCCTGGTGACATGCATCCATGGTAGCACTTGTACTATTAAAGTGCAAGCAAGATACCAAGGGCCTTCTGAGTATGCCGCTCTTGGTAGTGTAAGCGCGGCAGCTTCTGAGGACACTGGCTTGGCCAAATTTGTCTCATCGTGGAGCGTATTCAGTGGTCTGAGTTGGAGTACGACCGGGCATCTTGAGCTATCTTTCCCTGCTAGTGCCATTGAGCTCAAGGACGGGACGAACGAAGCTACGGTTTACATGAAGATCAGGTACGGCAAAAATATGGAAACCTGGACTCGTTTTGCAGTTAAGGTCGTGCGTCCCGTGCCCGCATCGATCCGCTTGATTTCAGTCACGCCGGACGATGAGGACCTGTCTGCAATGCGAACACCTACGCCGGCCTTCATCCCGACGGATATTTATGGACCTCTTGCTGAGCTGGAAAATGAACTCTCCTCAAAGAATGCCGCCCTGGTTGCAGGAACGGGCTCTTATGTAGAGGCTTTGATCCCGTACAAGTTGAGGTACGCCGTGTTCGATCAGTTTGGGAAAGTCATGGAGACAACCCAAAGTTTGGCAGGCTGGACTGTAAGCGCCAGCTTTGTTACGAACCACCATGCAAGGTTGCTAGAAACAAGCAACGAGATCTTGAAGGTTGTGAGGCCTGACGGTGCATCCAACATGGACAACTTGTGGACCACAGAGGACACCACGAAAGCGTTTGAGAACGAAGTACCGAGATGGCAGGAGAACGGTTGGACGCAGTACTTCCGTATCAAGAACAACGTTGGTTGCACTAGATGGAGCCCGTGTACTGTTAAATTTATGTGGACGAAGAGCGGTTCCAGCTCAATGTCAGCCCAGGTGACCACGCCTGTTCGTGTTGTTGGTGACAGCATCAAAGTCACCACT
The DNA here is from genome assembly GCA_964019335.1 of Diplonema japonicum. NCBI lineage: Eukaryota > Euglenozoa > Diplonemea > Diplonemida > Diplonemidae > Diplonema > Diplonema japonicum. The sequence continues at coordinate 25,279 of OZ025663.1, read as the reverse complement.
CCCGCTCATACAAAACTCCCCAGCTCGGGCAGCGTCCAGAACGGCATCAGCGTACTGGTGCAAGCAGGTACTCACTGTGGTACTAACTGCTGGTACACGGACGAATACCACTACGGGAATGCCTTTGCGCTTTTCTACAACACCAAGTCGGACGGCGGCAACCCGACACAGCAGGGCACCGTCGCCATGAACGGTGCATGGATGGCAAAGGACACAAGCTCCCAGAGCAGTCTGATGCAGTGCATGTACAAGGCGGACTGCGATGGCGCTTGCAAGTCGTATGGTTACTCATTTAGATCACTGGGACAAAACACGTGGGGCGCTCAGTGGACGCTCAAGACGGACAGGGACTGCCCTGAATGCAAGTTCACCTTCCACAGTGACATGGGTGCTTCGCCAAACAGTGACTCTGATGTACACACGCTCTCCTTCACCCAACAGGAATCGGATATAATTTCCTGCTCTGCTGATCTCACTGTGGACTGTACGGAGTCTGAATCTAAGTGTGAGACCTTCGACCTCACAGTTTCTTTGGGCACTCCCGCGGCTGACACGTGCAATCCCCCGAAATGGCGTGTCAAATTTGCTAGCGTCACGTCGACTAGCAATGCAAAGTTCAATCTGATCGCCCCTACTGCAAGTGTCGCGATGGGAACGAACTCTAAAGCAAAGATCTCGGGTCTAGAGTTCACCTCTGAAGTTCCCCCTAGCAGCATTTCAGAGAGACACACAATAAAGCTTAAGGCTGTAAAAGAAGTCTTCGGTCTTCCAGGCAACAAGCATTTCATCCATGAGAAGGAGTACACATGCGAGACCTCTGTTACTTTGAACCGCAAGGCAAAGCCTGCCACTACCTACGCAATGAAGCTTGATGGCGTTACACTCGCAAAAGAAATGTGCAGCACACCGTCGGGCTGCGCTCGTTGGTACACCACAACAGCAGACTTGTCGTCAGGTCTGGTCTTCAGCTACAAGTTCACCAAGACGTTCTTCGAGGACAACGAGATGAAGACGGAGACAGATACCACTGCAAGGACGTTTAATATTGTAGCTTTGGGCGGGCACTACACCTCTGTAACAGGGTCTGAAATCACACTAGGCAGTCCTTGGGATAGCACTACGCACAAGGTGATTAATGGGAAGACATGGTCGTGGGGTGTTGCGAAGGTGAAGTTTAGTGGTCCGATCTCTGAGGGCGATGGCACCCTTACAATGGAGTACGCCACTGACGCAGTTAAGCAACCTGCAAGAGAGCTCATGTTCCGAGTTTGCGGGAAAGCCGATTCGAATACTCTGTGTCACGAAGTGAGGCTGTGGGTGCTAGATTCTGCGTCCCCTTCAATAAAAGTAGCCCTTATTGCTGAACCTAGGACGAACTCAGACCTGAGGGCCGCTCGCTGCTTGGACGAAAGCCCCACACCAACAACCCTGGAGGCCATGGCGTACACCTCAATTGATAATGATGACAAGTACTTCTATGTGTACCATGAAAAGCTGTCGTACGAATTCACTTATCCTGGTCAGACGTTCTATATGGGCACCACCACTGACCCGGCACCCACTTTGACAGTACAGGGCCCAATCAGCAAGGAAAGCGTGATTGACAGGCTGTTGGAGCTAGGCAACAAGGACCCTAAGATCACTGCTACGCTTTATGGTACCGAAGTTCCTAGTATCGAGGCGAAAGAGTTTGAGGTGAAGTTGGGCGAAAGTACTGATAAAACTACTACGAAGTACAAATACGTGAAAGCTACTGGCACCATCAACAAATGGTCGTTGTTGGATGCTGTGTCAATGAAAAATACGTGCCCAGCTGCTGAGCCTGCTTTTTCATACTTCTATGAAAGCTACAGGTCGTATCGTACGTCCGCAGCTCCTGGTCAAGGGTGGTCTTACACGACCGGCGCCGTGGCCGGCATTCCCTTCCCACTGCAGACGATGGTGACCGACGACGGAAACTTGCGTGCGCACACATTCGCGGAAAGAAAGATCCGAATCACACGCGCGAAGCCTCATGTCGGGTGCAATGGCAATGCAGTTGAGGTTTACAGTCCGAAAACGTCTGCGTTCTTGTCTGGTGAGATCGCTAGCTTCGAGAAGGCAACTGTGTCTACTGATAGGGGACTTGCAACGGCCTGGGTCAAGCTCGACCAGCCTGCTGAACGCACGGTGTTGCAGCTTGACCTCTGCTTCAAGGGTACCACTGACACCCTTGAGAACTGCCTCACTCAACCAACTGCTGAGGACTCTGATATGAAACCTATTCTTGCTGAAAGGACTAAATTCACTAAGCCCTTCAGCGTTGCCCCAAGGAAAGCCACTCACTTGCAGATCATCGAACAAACACCATCGTTCACGAGTCCCGAGATTGAGGTCGGTACTGAAATAAATATTAAACTTGAGGCGGTGCAGATGTTCGGGAACAACCGTTGGACATTCAAAGAGAACAAGAAACCAAAAAGCCTTTATGTCGGGAGCACCTATCACTCCAACGATGGGGTGCTCAAGTACGGTAACGGTGGATTCATGAAATCTGCAGCTGGAGAAAGGTGCAAAACAAGTCTTTCAGGAGTTAGTTTTGTAAAGCTGGACGAAACCAACATGGATCAAAGTTTCCACTTCACTCGTCCCTGTGCTGCGTGCAGTGTTGAGGTGTACTACAAGTTGAATGATGGTGAAGATGTGTCTTCTTTCAGTCTCAGGGCGTGGAAAAAAGAGGAAGACATGCCTGTAATTGGAAACATTATGCATTTCAACGTAAAGACCTGCGGCACCCAGTGGCTACTTAGCGGTGTTCCCCGTGTTGCTATTAGGGAAAGGACGCCCTTCTCTCTCTCTGCAGTCCGTGTAGACGACAACAACTTCCCCGCGTGGGACCGTGAGCTAGGTAACTCCCCCGCGGCGGTCACTGTCGAAAAGAATGGCGGAAACGGCAATGGAATGGGCGGGACCCTTATGCAGCTGTCGCCTGCTGCTGAATCTGTCGATGGTAAGGTGACTATGCGACTTGAGTACAGCAGACCGTGCTTTATGTGCAAGGTGCAATTTGCAGAGAAGATGCACAGCATGACCGTTCTGACTGATGCAACAAGGATGCACCTTCTCCCCACTGCACACAACATGCAGCAGAGCAAACAATACAAGGCAATCAATGACGATGCAGAATGGGACCTCTACGCTTACTGGTCGGACACCAGGGGGTACAGAGCATACACATCCAGTGGACCTACTCCTCTTTCGTTCTTGCCGCGCTACATGCAGGGACCTGTCGAGCTTGGGAAGTTCGTTATTAACGATTTCAACAAGGTTGATTACACTCCCATGGTGCAGTCCAGTGAGCTACGCACCCTCACGACGGGAAGTGCTACAGCAGGTGTCGTGGCCGGCAACGGCACCCATTTTGTGAACGGCAGCCCTTTCCGTCTGGATGACGCAGGCAGGTTCAGATTCAGGCTGTACAACAGGCCCGCCATTCAGTACAGGTTGGGTTCGTCTTACTACATGGGCCGTACATCGGGTTTTGTTGTAGATTTCACTGTGCCTGCCACAAAAATGGCTGTTGACAGATCAGCAGCGGTTGCCTGTTCAAACACTTATGTCAGCACTTCCTGCACATTCAGGGCATATGCTATTGGCAAGCTTCCGTCCGCCATTGCGACTACCAACTCTTACTATGTATCGACCACTGCGACAGGAGAGGCCACTGCTGCACCTGACTGTGGCTGCGCGACTGTTGAAGTCACCGATAAGAGCACCTTCACCCACGGCGTTGCGACGTTCACCGCAAGAGCAACGTCTATCTCCGCGTCGCCTTGCACCTGCAACATCACGGTGACGCCACCTGCAGGACTTCAACTCGCAAACTCGCAAAAGTTTGAAATGACATTTATTTCGCGACCTGTCACACAATGGGGATACTACGAATCAGAGAACGTCAAGCAAGTCAGAAATGTGCTTTACAGTATCAAGAACCACAAGGTTCTTATCCACCTGAGACCTGAAGCTCAGGACAACGAATACAGTAACGAGGGGCTGTCTTCCCAAGTGACAGAAGTAGGAGTTGCGTCAGACAAAATGAGTCCTGTGGGGTGTTTCGTGTGCGAAAGAAATGACAACAACAAATGTACCGTGGAGCAAACCGTTGATGGCATCACAATTGAGGGGCACTTCCCCAACACGGGCACGTGCAAATTCAACCAGAATGCTATAAGTGGCCTCCCCGTCTCAGGTGCATCATCACTTGTGAGCACACATAAATACAACATGGAAGTGATGGTGCAGGAAACCACCAAAGCAACTATCGTGAAGTACACGGGGTTAATGGGAAGCGAGAGTAACTTCGGAGCTCTCAGTAAACTAACAAGAGATGGGTCCGAAGATGCAGACGGTATGCCTGCGGCAGTGTTATCGGATGGTGCTTGGATGGTGTTCAACATGAACAATGGGGACGATGACCACATCTATGGTGACTACCACAGCATTGCTACGGTGGTGGCTTCAAAAAACGATGCGGAAGTATCTACTACAACACACACGGCGCAGGCTGGCAGCATCAGGGTGCACCTGAACCCCGACAGCGACACACACAACGGGGACACACACAGTGGATACACTTACAAGGTTACCATCGCAACTAAATTTATTGCTACAGTGACACCTCAGAAAGAATTGGGCAATTGGAATAGAGTGGGACCTCTTTACTTTGTTAGAGTTGGGACCAAGTTGCGCGTGAGCATCCGCGAGAAGGGTACGGACAATGCATGGGAAGAAGTTGCTGATGACACACACTGGATCCTGAAGAGGCCTTTTGATATGAAAGTGGAAATGGTAGATAGCAAGGGAAACCTGGTGTCTGCTTTGGGTGACTATGCTGAGGACGCAACGATCACAATCCAGCCCTTGACCATTCCCTGCCGCAATGTTGACCAGGCACACGGTTTCCTAACTTCCACATGCATCAAAGACATTGGGTCTTGCAGGAAAGAAACGAACTTCGATACCCTAAAATGCACTGACCTTTGGAGGTATGGTGATGACGTCAGCGGTGAGGTCAGCAACAGGGATGTTGCCATGCAAAACGGCGTGGCCATGTTCAACAACCTTCGTTGGGTGGGTGAGGAAGGCCTACAGGGACTGTACGTCCACGCGGAGCCGAAGGAGTGGGATGTTCCCGTGGCATCGTCCTTCGTTCGCTTCGACATGCAGCGCGACCACAGCTTGAGGTTGGACAACTTCGCGGTGACTACACACGAGGTTAAGGACGCCCTGTCTGTGCAGGCAACCATAGTTGATCAGTGGGATGCGCGCGTTGTAGCGGAGGACTTTACTACGTTTGCTATCACAGCCATGTGCGAGGATACTGATCAGGATGTGTTCCTGCAGCAGCTGAGCGAAGGTAACAGAACGTTTGTCAATCAACTGGTAGCGAAGGCTAATGCGGGTGTTGTTTCGTTCAAAGACTTTTACTTGTCGAACCCGTGCGACGTGGCAAAGCTCACCATCGTGCCCTTGCATTATAGCGAAGAAGTCCCTCAAAGTGTCACTGCCACCTCGCAAGGCTTCAAGGTGCAGAACAGTAACAACGAAACAGTGGGCGTGCAAACACCATTCGCAACCAGGATGGCCATGAGTCTCGGTGCCTTTGCAAGTGAAACCGCCATGCGTGAGTTCCTTATTAAAGTCTGGGTGGATGAGTTTGCTAACCGCGGCTTCAGTAAGCACCTCCTCCCTGTCTTCAGGAGGAATGTCCAGACTACGAAGGACTGCGTCCTGATCAGGCTGTGCAGCATCCCCAGCAGCAGGAAAGACGGCGGCGTGTTGAAGAGTGACATCGCCAGCACCTCCACCGACAAGGGCTTCTGTATCGACAGGGCTACGGCTATCAACGACCTCTCGCAGTCGACCAGGGTAGCTCACGTGTTGGCAGATGACATGACCGCTTTTGCTGAGTTCGATGTGAACGTGGTTGCCGACCGTGACGGCGTGGAGGCGCAGTTGCAGGCTGCGCTGACCACCGATCTGGCATCCGACGCTTCATCGCTACGTGCGGCAAACCCCACCGTTTTCAAGAATGCGGACACGCAAAGCGCAACCTACTACACCCCCGGGCCTACAGGGATGCTAGCTCCCGAGTTCGCTTCTGCTAGCACCACCCCTCTCAGCTACCTCCTCCTCTTCGTCAGTGTCATCGTGCTGTGTCTTTAAAATCACATCACACCCTCCCATTTCCCCTCACTTACCTGTTGCTTCCTCCTTTTTTCCAATTTCTCCCTTCTCAAAACGAAAAAAAGAAGCTCCGTCTTATGAAATGTGCCCTTCGATAGTTTCTGATTAGCTGTCCCTCGGCCACGTTGTTGTGGTTGATACTTCATTCAACATGATGCAGGGATTCTTTGATGAAGCTGTGCTCGGCAACTACGTTGGTGCCACGTTGCTTTGATTGTAAGTCGGAAGAGCTTTTATTTTTTCATCCGTTTACTCCCATCTCCTTTCTGTTACTTCTTTTCTCACATTCTTGCTTCCTGTTGTTCTGGGTGCTCCTGTAGTCGTTCCTTTTTGGAGTGATGTAGCGCTCAAGAGTTAAACGGGTGCTTCCCCTTCCTTATTTTGTCCCTCCACGAAAAAGAAAAAAAAAAGAAAAAAAAAAGAAGAAGAAAACGTGCAAAAAAGTGTCCTCTTCCCCCCCAGGGGTCTATGACCAATATCTTTTTTTGCGATTACCATGTGTTGTCAAAGAGCTCACTTTGCGGAGTATAATGCGAAACACAATGGCTGCAGACTACTTGGCAGGCGGAGTCTTATCATAGTGAAGGCAAGGCTCTTTTTTTACTTTTCAGCCTTCATCGACTCTGACCTGTAGATTTATCACAAATAAGAAAACTGGAACCGTGCATTGTTCTACAAAAGGACCACGGTTAGACCCCAACCCCATGTCCCCTTTTTACTTTTCCCCCTCCCTGCTTCATTCTGTGTTCTTTTCCTTTTCCAGTTCATTTAATTCTTTTTTGTTTTTTTTTTGTTTACCGTCCCTTTCACTGAAAAAAAAAAAGGGATGGGATATTAAAAAAAAAAGAGAAAAAAAAGAAGAATCTTGTGAACAAAAATGCAGCAATGCACACTTAGATACTCCACTATGTTTCCTTTGCTATTCCCCTCCCTATTTTGTACGTGCTGACTCCATTCATTCTATTATGCTTAGAACTATCGTCCAAGAGGTGTACCCTCCAGCGAGACGAATGAGCGGTAAGATCAGTTGCACGATTATTTTTTGTACACCCCTTTCCCCCTTATTGGCACACTGCTTGATGTGCCGCCTTCAAGTTATTTGTCGCAGCTTCCTCTGGGCACGAGAATGATATCCGCTCTGCATTTGCGGGGCCAGTATCGTTCTTGATTCTAGGCTAGGTTCAATCTGCGATCTCAATTACGTTATGGTTTTCCTTCTTGATCCCCAGCCCCGCACGTTTTACCCCTTCCCCCCCCGCCCGCCCTGTTTTACCGCCTGCTCCTGTATCCCATGTATCAGCAGCACAAACAAGTTTGAGCATTCTCACACTTGTGGTCTGAAGTACATGGTAAGTGTCGAAGAACGAAAAAAAAAAGTATAACACAACAAAAAAAAAAAAAAAAAAAAAAAAAAGAAAAAGAAAAAAAAGAAAAATTCAAAAAGAATATGAATTACATCCCCATCGTTTTAACCCCCCCCCTTTTTTTTGCATGTCCTGCATGCTGACATTTTAACTTTTTCTTCCCTCCTGGTTTTATTTTCCATGCCTTGTTCTTTTATAACCGCAGCTCTACAGGTGATATGTATAGTGCCTTTTGGCTTTGAATATCGAAATGCTTTAGGGCATAGACAAGCTTGACGTGTTTTATAGGAAGATGCGGTGTGGCTCAGGGAACACCGTGTCAGCACTACAACGAATGTTTCAAAGCAATGGGAAGACAGGCGACAGATGTAAAATGATAGCTTCTCGAAGAAGTCCAGGACAGAAGCATATAAACTAGATAAACTGATGGTTTCTAAGATTGTTTATCTACACTGTAGATCCAGTCAACTATTCTCCGGAATAGTTTCTCTCCTCATATCCTCTTTTATTTTACAACCTCAGCTAACTCACTACCAGGTAGGCAACATGAGTAATCAGCAATACTCAATTGATAAAACAGAGTTCCCGTACAGGGCGGATGGGAAGGGGTTGTTGTATTTCTTGGGGTGTATGTGCAAGGAGGCGGGGGGGAGGGGGGAGGACGACGATGAATGGATGAACCCTTATGATGGGAAAATGGTAAATGTAGTGTCCAGTGGGTTGACGTTAGGTGAGCTGCGGAATGTTGTGGGCTACAGTACAAATGCCTTGGGGCGTCCTGACGTCGAGTGCGTGACGACGGCTTCCAGCAAGTCGTGGATCGAGATAGAGCTCCCTGTAGGCATCCACATCTGGGGTTACCAGTTCAGCAGTGCTTTCCGTGAAAAACATGCGCTGTGCAACTGGTCTATTGTGGGAACTTTCATCGATGGGCCGAATGCCAACTGGTTCCCTATTGCCACCCATAGCCACGACATTTCCTTGGCAGGCGACCACAAGTTCCGTGCTGGGTGGAAAACAAATATCCGACAGCGACAGGCATTCCACCGCATTAGAATCGTAGGTGGCACGCCTGCCAACTCAGGCCAGCTTTTTTCACACGCTATCAGTGTAATCCGTTTCGAGATATTTGGGAGCGTTGTTCCAAGAGCCGTTGGCCACAGTTAAATGCTTTGACAGCTTTCCTTCATTAGCTTCCTACAGGTTACCCATGATGTACGTTGCTGAGCATAGGAACTCATTTTCGCAGGCAATGCGCTTTGCTGAGGTGGCGCGAAGTGAGTCGAGAACCCAGAAACCTCTTCACAAAAACTCTGCAGCCAGGTTCCTTCCGAGCAGGAAGGCATTGCAGAAGCACTTTGAGAAGCCTAAAAATAGTAAAAAGAAAAAGCCAAAAGTGCCACAGATCCCCACCAGTAATGGGTTTCTTCTGCGCAGCAGCAGCTTTGCTAAAGAAACACCGAACAGTGCACGCTCACACTCTATCAGGCGGTCTACCCTCGAGACACCACGTACCACACCCAGACCGTCAAAATGCGTGTACAACAGTGCTACGTTCACAGCTCCGTCTCGTGAGTGCGTCAAGAGTAATATTGCGCACTTCGACACTGCGACCTTCATGAAGCCCACAAGAAGCACGGCGACACCCGCTCCTGTGACACCACGCTTGCAAAGGAAGCTGAGTAGAAGGGAGTTAGAAAAATCAGTCGAAAGGTTGTCGAAGAGAACATACTCGGCATTAGGATGAAGGCGTTGGTCAGGAAAAACGGGTAAGTAAGGCTTTTAAAAAGGCCTGTGAAATAAATGTTCTTGCTTCTCCCAGCCCCTTATTCCTAAGGGCATAGTTCAATAGTCCTAGTGTTTACCTGTTGTACCAGCCATCCATAATACACCACACAGGAGCCATGCAAGAACCGCAGGAAGGCGATGTGAAGGAAGAAGAACAAGAAAAGGGAGAGAAAGAGGGGGCTAAAGAGGAAAACAAATCTGGTGAACCTGCGGAGGAAGAGAGTGCAGCAGAGAAGAAAATTGAAGAAGTAGCGGAGGAAGAGAATGTAATAGAGAAGAAAACTGAAGAAGTAGCACAAGCAAGTGAGACCCAAGAAGAGACAGTAGAGGCGCCGGAAGTTACAGCTGCACCTGCACCACCTACACCAACAGAGGCAGAAGTCACTGACGAACCGGTGGCAGAAGTAGAAGTACCAGAGGGGCAAATAGAACCGCAACGAGAGCAAGAACAAGGAACTGAAGTGAAAGAAGAAGCGAGCGATGAAAAAGAGCCTATTGAGAACCATCAGCCTGGCGCACCTCAGCAGGCGTGGGCGACACAAAGCCTCTCTGAGTCCCAAAAAGTGCAAGTGAAGTTCCTGGTACTTCCGCAAGGCTTCTCGCACATCGCAGTATACCCTGTAGACATCCCTGCTGTGTACATGTATTCACAGCTGGAGAAAGATCTCTCTGTGGACAAGGCGACACTGCACATATCTTGGGAGGGACACCCTTTCCAGGAGACTGACATTTTGAACGAAGTTGCAAACATACCAGAACAGGGCCCGTTGATTCTGCACTTGAGGTTCGATAACCTCCCGCGGCATCTGTCAATACTGTCTGTTGGGGAGATCACACCCGGCACAAGGAACGTGACGATACACTACGGTGAGGGGATCCCACCGAAGACCTGCACCGTGACACTCGTAGTTGCCTATGACAAGAAGCCTTTCATTGGAGGTTTTAGAAATAAAAAAACAGGGCAGATCTACCACCACGCAGTGGGGCAGACGAACCCTTTGGAGAAGAAGGCAAAGATGCACTCGGACAAAATATCGCGCGAAACACAAACCAAAGGCATGACACGCACGGTGCAGACAGTGCGAGAGTGCGCCACGCAGATGGCAAGGCCCGGGTTCGAGCTTAATACTAGTGATGACATTATTATTGTCGCAAGGCCGTACTTCACATCGCAGCAGCTGCACGGGCTGCGGGTGCAGAAGAGCGTTGTGATACAAAGTCACATCCGGGGTTGGTTTGCAAGAACCCACGCAAAGCGACTGAGGAGTGAAAAAGAGGAAATAAATCAAGCAATACTGATCCAAGAGCATAAAAGAAAAGAGGAACACGAAACAAAGCGGCAAAAGGAGATCGAGCGCCGAACACATCCACGAACTACACAAGACTTCACTACACTTTACAACGAGCTTGAGACATGGAGGCTGCAGGAGACACGTAAGATAAAAGAGTCGTCGATGACGAAGGAAGAGAAACAGCTGTCGTTGCAGGAGCTACTCAAGAAGGAGACGAAACTGTTGCAGACCATACATAAACTGCAAAATGCCGCTAATAAGGAGAATAAGGAACGACGCGTGAAGTCTTTCTTAGAAAGCATGACGGCACACAAAAAATGGGGAGCGGTATGTGCATGTGACCTGTTAAAAAGACACAGTCTGGAACCATCGTCGAGACGCCGTTCACTGTTTGCGCAAAACAACTGATGCACTTGTACAACGGACTGCAGCTGAAGGGATTGTATGCAGTTAGAAACAACCAACACACACAGGACCATCGACGAGCGACTGGATATCTTGCTCCCTGTGAAGTGGGCTGTTAAGGCCTTCAGCTGCCCACTAACAAGGGAAATCGTCGAGCTCGTGGATAGAGAAGCCGACATTTTGAACCGGGGACGACCCAGCAAGTCTCTGGAAGGTAGCACTCAAAAATACAAACAACACTGCCACAGGCCAACGCCAGCAGCTCAATAATCTCTTCCTGCAATTCATTGAAACACCTGAGTTCAACCCTGAGGCCATCCACCAGCAATCGGTGCCCCTGGAATATGCAATAAGACCGCTTGTGAAACTGGATTCAAAAAGATGATGTTAATTTCAGACCGTCTCTGCTTCCCCCCGAATAGGGTTGAATGTATTTCTTTTGAACAGTGTTCTCTTTTGCTTAATCCAAGCAGGGTGCATATAATGCCACCAAAACGCGGATCTGTGTCGCCTACCCGCCGCCGGCAGAGCCAAAGGGAGAAGGGACACCCTACAGAGTTCCTCATCAACAGGGTCCTTGCCCTGCAGGAAGACAAAACAGGCCTCATCACGTCTATACATGAAGAGAAGGAAGCACACATGAATGAGGTGGCGCGACTGAAGGAGCGCATCACAATGCTGCGAGAAGGAGAAGCACAGCTTTTAGACAAATATAAGGAGCTTGCACAAAAGAACGCGTCCCCTAGAGGTGGCAAGAGTGGGGAACTGCTGATGGCAACCAGTGCACACCTCACACAAAAACAGCAGGATTTGGAGCACATGCTAACTGGCTACGCAGCGGGCGCGACGTCGCCGCGATCCCTGTATCCTCTAGGTGCAGAGGTACGGGTCAGGGACTGCCCCACCGAACAGTGGAAGTACGGAACTATTGTAAATTATGATGGAGCAACACCGCTGGTACAGCTTCACGGGTGGGAAAAGGTACTCACTTGGAATGTAATAGAACTTAAACTAGTCTAAACCTTGTACATACCTTCCTGTCATTCTCTCGAAAAAAAGCACAGTACAGGAATGAGTGCACTGCCATGCGGATCCTTGGCCAGCATGCTCACAGCTTGTGGTTTAGACACAGCGGAAGATGATTTCGGCACCTTGCCTGCAGCGGTGCGAGGCTTGCATGATTTACTGGTGTTGAAAGAGCGCAGTGCGATAGGTAACTCAGAAATGGGAGCTGCTCTTAGGGAGCGGTGGAAAGATGATGTAAAAAGCAGGAAATTTTGTTGGCTGGTTTTACGCAAGATGGGTTACACGGGTTGTATCATTCCTAGTCTGCTTGCGTACGTGCCGAACACATCACAAGAAGATGAAGAGCTTCTTGTTGTGAACGCCGTAGTGTGCATCACATGGGTGCTCATGTGCATTGTACAGGACACAAGACCACCATGCGTGGGAGAACGGCGACAGCAAACGCTGAAAGAACTGACGACAGAGTGGGTATCAGAGGTGAGAAAGGTGTCTCGCAAAGTAGATCAGGTGAACGGCAGCGAGAAGCTGTGCAGCAGTAAGTCAGCCAGATTACTGCAAACAGTAAATGGAAATAACGGAACCTGCACTGTGGAGGATGTGTTGCGAGCAGGCGGTGTTCGGAAGAGCTCCCTGACTGCCACTAAAATCAACAAGCTTGCCCAAGACATACAGCCGTTTGTGAAGAAGCACCGTAGACATGACACTAGTGGGGAGGGCATCAACGCCGACGCCGCCACTGCTGCATTGAAGCCCATCCTCGCAACTCTTGATAAACCCGAGCTGCTTGTTTCAGTCAAAGACTGCTGGAGAGAATACAAGGCATCACTCACACCTGCGCAGTTTGCCTCCCTGAAGCCGAGCCTCTCCGCTGCAAGCCGCACACTTGCCAGTACTCTCTGCCGCAGGTCCTGGTCTCGTATTCTTTTGTCATTCCCTCTAATTGATGAACAAGCATCACCGCAACCACTTCCCACCCTCCCCGTGCTCGACGACGAGGCCCTCACAGACAACTTGCAGGAAATCACCTCTCAGATGCACGTCCTATTGGATACTGTTCCTAGCCAGTTGTACCAGTTTATTTAACCCTTCAGCACGTGCTGCAGTTCACAGCACGAAGTGCGAAAAAAAGAAAAAAAGGAAAAACAAAGAAAGAAAAAAATATAAACATGATATCCTTGCTACGTGGTATCTTGCTGTTGCAAATTATACTGCCTGCCAAAGGGGCGGCGAGTATCTTCAATCTAGAGGAAGAGCTTTTGTACCACCCTTGGCACTTGTGCGGGATGTTCATCTTGGTTATAGGCATTAGTGTGGTTCATGAAATCTTTTTCGAATGGTTGGACAAGCAGGTTACAAGCAACAGTGGGAGGAAGTTGAAGGAACATTTGCAGCATGAAGTGATGAACTTAGGACTGATCGGGCTGTGGCTCACCTTTATCGATGCACTACGCATAACAAGTAAAGTGTGGTCAACCACGCTCTTCCATTACACGCACTTTGTGCTGTTTGTGATGATGATCATTTTGATGGGCCTGACAGGCACCCTCTTGGTTACTATGAAGATCGTGTGGAAGACTTGGGTGCGCTACGAGAGATTCTGGCGTCTTGTCATCGAGGACGAACAGATGCCCAAAGAGCAAAAGGAACTTACCCTTAACATCTACTGGGACAGAAACCAGAATGCCAAGAGAATGATCAACTGCCTGAAGTACTTCAACTCAAAGCTACCTGATAAGTGCAAAGACGTTGCATTTACGCGTTACCTCCAGAAAGCACAGCGCAGGTGGTTGCTGGAGTTACTTCATTTCAACAAGTTCACATGGCTTTCATTGGTTGCCATCATCAGTTTGATTGCACTGGTGCTGGCTACGAATACAGAAAGCCTCAAAGGTAATTCGGGGTTGGACATTTTGTACTTCTCGTTCTCCGTGGGATGGGGCACGCTTGCGATTTTGCTGATCGTTGTTGGAAAGACAATCAGATCGTTCAGACAGTTCTGCACCGAGATAGACGTCACGACACTCAGCATCGGGAACATTTACAGGGGCAGTGACCCGGACCCTGATATGAGCAAGTTCTTCTGGTTCGGAAAGCCTCAGTTTACAATCCAGATCCTCCAAATGGTTTTGCTATACCAGGTCTTCTACGTGGCGATCGTGATCGTAAACATCGTGCCGAAGGCAAACAAGATAGCCCTCGGTTGGGTGTTGGTGATATCTTCTTTTGTACCAACAATCGCCATTTTTGGCTTCTTGCTGCCAATGATGATGCCTCCTTTCACGTGCCTTGCAAACTTAGGTGGGTTACTGAACCTCAAACTACTCGAAGAGATGATCAGTACATCTGACCGTATTGCCGTCATTCCACGGGAGCTGCAAGTCAAGGAGCTGAATACCCTTGAATTGGCAAAAGTGGAGTACGCAGAGCTCAACTCACTGCACTCCCCTCTCAGCTTGAACTCCATGCACTCCCCTCAGGAAGTGGCAACGACACCCCTCCTCAGCTCACCTATGTGAGATTTGTGCTATTAGAGCTTCATAGACTGCAAGTACTTCGCTGTTACTTGTTGATGACACCATATTTTGTCTCAATCTTCTCGGTTTGGGGTGCTGGCGAGCGACCGCTTAATATATTTATTTCGTTATGTCTTCTTTCGATTCTGTTCTTTAGTTTTGAGATTTGATTCACATGCTGTTTTATTCATCAGGACTTCTAACATGTACAAGGCAGGTCTCCTTGTGGCTCTGGCCACTGCTGTTTCTGCGGAGGACTTCTCGTCCATCGTGCAGAAAGTGAACACCGCAAACAAGGGCTGGAAGGCTGAGATCCCCACCAGGTTCAACTCCACCGAGGACGCTAAGATCCTTTGCGGTACCTGGATGGCTGGGCACCCCAAGTACATGAGGCTCCCGGAAAAGAAGATCGATGTTGTGGAGGGCCTGCCTACCGACTTCAACGCCACTGCCCAGTGGGGCACCAAGTGTCCTGTTATTTCCATTGTTCGTGACCAATCTTCGTGCGGTTCCTGCTGGGCCTTTGGGTCCACTGAGGCCTTCGAGGACCGTCAGTGCATTGCCACCGGCCTCAACAGGGAGATGTCTGTCGAGGACACTGCCTCGTGCTGCTCTGGCTTCGCATGCGGTTTCTCTAATGGGTGCAACGGTGGTCAGCCCTCTGCCGCCCTGCAGTGGATGACCGAAAAGGGTGTCGTGTCTGGCGGTGACTACTCCGATCTTGGGAAGAGTGACTCCTGCCGTCCCTACACCCTGGCCCCCTGCGCCCACCACGTGGCACCCACCCCTAAGTACCCCACATGCCCCTCGAAGGAGTACCCCACTCCCAAGTGTACTGAGAGCTGCCAGAGCGGGTACAACGCGTCCTACTCCCAGGACAAGCGCAAGGGCAAGACAGCCTACTCTGTCCGTGGTGTGTCTGACATCATGACCGAGCTCTACACCAAGGGTCCCCTTGCTGTGGCCTTCACCGTGTACGCTGACTTCCCCTCCTACAAGAGCGGTGTCTACAAGCACACCCACGGTGAGGCGCTTGGCGGGCACGCCGTCGAGATGATCGGCTGGGGTGAGGAGAACGGCGAGCCCTATTGGTTGGTGAAGAACTCTTGGAACAGCGAGTGGGGTGACATGGGCTACTTCAAGATCCTGAAGGGCGTCAACGAGTGCGGTATTGAGGGTGATGTCACCGGCATCACTTTCTAAGCGCGTTCATCTCTTTTACCGCGTGATGTGTTCCTCTCTCATGTTTTGTGATGTCCTACTCCCATCCCCTGGTTACGGCTGGCACGAGCCATCAATTCTTTTGCCTTTGTCGCCAACAACATAATAGAACACAAACACACTCAAGGTACCATGAAATATGAACTCAAAAAGAGGCTGCTGTTCCTCCTTGTTGCGGTAGTCGTGCCAATTACTATCCCCATCAGCTTTCTACCAGATGCTCTTACTTATACAGACACGAGTTTGTTACAGCATCCTCCAAGTAACAAGACAGGGGACGAGTTGCCGACCATTGTTGACCCCCAGAATCTTACAAACCAGAGCAGCGTAATCCAAGAAACAGAACGTATTGGGCTCAAAAAGGGCTACCCGTTGTGGAAGTCCACACCCTCGAGGATCTCATGCGTCAATGCAGCAGCGACTTGTCTGCCGGAGCAAGTTCATTGCGCGATGTCTTTTAATTACACCAAAAGAACATGGAACTGGAATTATGAACTGGCAGACAAGTGTGGGTACGTGCCTTTAGATACTGACATCATGCACATGATCTTACGTGGCAAGAAGGTGCTATTCCTTGGTGACTCGATGGGAAGAATGCTCGCCCTCACTTTGTGGGGCATGGGGTGCAATCACAGAAACCTGTTCGGCTGTGGATTGGATGTAGTAGAACCGGAGTTCAACCTGTCGACGTCGTGCTTCACGTGCAATAATCCCCACAACTGCACGCGGCAGATCCATAAGCACATTAAGGTGCCCGGCCTGACGGGAGGGACATATTCCTCGAAAGAGAGCAGAAAGTCCTTGCAGGGCATTCCAGACCTGCGTGTTATGAAAGTTGGAAATGGCGATGTGCACCACATCTTCGCAAACTCTATACGGCGAATGGGCGTTGTGCTGAACCGACTGATCCTCGGCAACGGCAGCTTCGAAGGAAGGCCTTACGACGCGGTTGTCATTAACACTGGACGACACCATAGCTACAAAGACTGCAAGGTACACTGGTGGAGGACCATCACTCAGCTGCTGAGCACTTTGAAAGAAAGACAGCCGAAAACCCATTTTCTTTTCATCGAGATGGGATGGCCGCAGCCCTTCTACGCAACTCCCAACCAGGCACTCCTTATGAAGTACAAAGAGCGCATCGACACCGCCTTTGCAAAGACTGGCGTCACGATGGTAGACCTTGATGGGGGCTTCACAGAGCGCACCCACCTAGTAACTCTGGGCCCCCCGGACAACCCTGGAAAACCAGTGACCTGCAACTACGCAGACTTCAACCACCCCGACATCAAGTGCTTCTACCTCATGGCCACCGTAATGGTCAATCATCTCAAACTCCTTCTTTCCCCCCGCCTGACATTTAAGTCAAGCGAAATAAAGTCCTTATTCCCCATATCTGTGTGATCGTGGCCCTTGATTGGGCGTTGCTTCTCTTCAGCTTAATTTCCTTTTTTTTCCCCATTCCTTTTCCTTTTTTCCAAATGTGCACTTCGTGGTGTTTTTTTAGTTCTTATTTTCCTTTTTTAAAAAAAAAATATAGTAACTTTTATTAGCGACTCTTTGGTAGAATAAATATGAATTTTTATTACTTCCAAACCTTTCAGTATTATGCACACATTCTGATGTTGATTCTTCAAACCTATTGGCGGCCAAAGGACATTTAACCTTGGGTTTTAAATAGGTAAGTGAAGTAGGAAGAGTGCCTCAAAGAGTTTTAGGATCACCAAAAAGAGAAAAAAAAAAAAAAAAAGAGAAAAAAAAAGAAGAGAAATAGAGATTCAAAGAACAAAAAAAGGGGGAAACCTAACAGAAATTTCTCACCCTTTGTGCTAAGATTTTAATACAGCGTGGCTGTAAAGGCGAAATTAACCAATTTTAGATGCTATTGACGGGCGTTTTTAGAATCATAAATCAGGTCCTTCTTGTACGCGCCCTTTATTTCGACATGCTGTAAAATGAAGAAGTGCCGGACTGTATGTCTTTAATCTCACGTGCAACTCACACAGCATCCAAGGATGTTATGGAGGATTTGGTCTAGGATTTCTGGCTATCGGTTTATCACTTTATTTTATGTGGGTGATTTGCCCTCAATTTACTTTATGCCAGTTTGGTTGGTTTGTTCATCTTTTCATTTTTTTTTCTTTTTTTTTTTTACTTCAGGACAAAAAGTAAGAATAAATAAGGGAAAGGAACTTACCGTATAATCGGGTATACAATAAGTAAGTAAGTAAAATCAAAAATAAAAACTAAAATGATCTGCGAACCGTCGACAGCTCAGTGGTAAGACCAAAAGGAGATCAAAGCAACAAATAAGCTAATGTTGCGGAACACATCTCATATTTCGCATGGAACACGAGGCACTCAAAGATGTCGTAAGGGTCATCATGACGAACTAGCTCTTCCCCTCTTAATTTACTTCCGTTACTCTGCACTTTTGTGCAGACAAGCCGCTCAATAAGACAACAATGAGAATCCCCTTCGCAGCGTTGTTATCGTGTCCATTGCAGCAGGGCTGTTGAGGCATGTTACCGTTTAAAAGGTTTTCGCAACGTTGTAACCGTCGTTTGCGGGTCGCGTAGTTTGTCCTCGAAATCATTCCCCTTCTTGGCAACAAGACTGGCAACCTTCTCGATAATCAGATACTCAGGTGGCTGTTCCTCTGGCTCTATTTCTTCCTCTTCGTAGTCTGGGAGGAGGCCTGGTAGTGCTTGCGGACGCCGTTCGGGGGACAGAGTGGGCGGGTCAAGATGGGGCGCATCCTTCTCTTGCTGAGGGCAGAAATTCTTTATTTCCAGGTATGTAAGATGTAGTGGGTGGGTAGGATCTAAGAAGGGGTAGCGCTCCACCAACTCCTCCTGCCAGCGAACAAGAAGTCTTTCGATGACTGCGTCTCTGCCATGTCCAGCCACGTAAGCACTCTGCACTCTAGCAACATGGACCATGTGGGCCACAGTCTTGGGCGTCACATTCTTTTTCAACATAACCCCTAAACGTGTTTTGTAATAAGCACCTGCAGCTGCTATTGCGGACTGCTTTATTATCTGCCACTCTTCTCCATCCGGGGGTGCCACTTGCATTTCTATCGTTGCTTTGTATGTTTGCAGCTCTTGAGGAACTACAACCTCTGAACCATCCCTTTTGCGCTGCACAGTCCCGCAAGTGCGCCTTCTTCTAGATGCACCCTTATGTCACAAGCATCGACCGTCACTTCATTGATCACCTTCATGTGCTCCTCTGCCTCTAAACGTGTTGCTTCCTTGTCATTTCGATGAATCTCCTTCTTAACCCCATAAACGCTGAGCATAGCTGCAGCCTCTTTTCATTGTCTAGAGAGGTGAAAAATGAAGAAAAGCAAATAAATGTGTCAAATAAAGCTAAAAGAGGTAGCCATTCCATACTGCTAAGATCTTATGCGTATTTTTAACAGTAGATCTAAAGCGTTGTGGTTAAAAAAGACGGAAAGGAAGAAGGGGAGAAGAAGAATGGAGAAAAAAAAAAAAGAATTATACGTTCGCTGTATTGAAACGCAGCTTCTGCGTCGCAAGTGTGACCGATGTTTGCAGCTAACAAGCACAAACATTTTTTCACCACTTGTGGGGCTAGTATTTTACGGCAATGTCAGTAAGGGGGAGGCCAGCTTTGTTCGTGATGCACGTGCTGGCACGAGTAGCAGGATTGCAGGACTGCAAGTAGGAGCCAGTGTCGTTCACAGACCCGTACCACAATTCACCTTGTGCAACGTTGGAAGTGAAAGCTAGGACTTGGTTGTGCGAGAAGTCCACAGGAGTGGAGCAGGAGCCTGTAGAGGTGTCGATCTTTGTGATGGAGTTCTTCACAGTGCCATTGACTATGCTAGAAGCTCAAGACGCAGAAAAAAGAAGGAGGACGCCAAGCAAGCGGCGAAGGAACGAGCTGAGACGGAGGATAAGCTCTTTCAGGCCGAACACCTGGACCCCTTTGCGGACTTGACGCTGGCAGGGGACGCGTTGCGAGGGGTGGTGACCCTCCCCCCATGGATTTGGATGATGAGCACACGGAGGCGCAGAAGGAGGGGGAAAAAGAAGGAACAGAAAAACATCAATGCCGGATGGAAGGCTGCTCTTTCCGCACCAGTGTGGCAAGCTGTCTAGTTAAACACCTCAATGCGGTCCACCATCATTTTGTGAAACAGGAGCAGGCGAGGAGCATGAAGGTGAACCTCTGTGGAACGTGTGCTGCGGCGTGCTCGTCCCCCCCCGCACGCACTGTGCACTACACAGGCCGCAAACCCGACAAACAACCCAGGGCTGGCAAGTCAGTGGACGAGATCATGAAGAGCTTCAAGCTGACGAGGATCGACGGAGAAGGATGGGAACTGCATGTTCCACGCCCTGGCCGGTTCGGGGAAGCCTACGGGACCACACCCACATCAGGAGCGAGGTTGAAACACCGGGAGGAGCACTATGCCCCGTTTTGCAGTGAGGGTTGGGACCGGTACTTGGAAGGGATGGGCCGCCACCAACGATTCTAAAGCTACAGTTTCTGTACTTTATTGGTCGTTCGTGTTCTGCTGGTGCCTGCCGCCTCTGCCTGGGTTTGCCGCTGCGTCCGTCGTCCGTCGTCGCCGTCGTCCGGGGGGGTTGTTTTGCCCGTCGGCCTGCCCGCCGCTTACCGAAAGGATCCCCTCCCCCCCAACACACACTTTAAAAAAAAAAAAAATAAAAAATGGATCCAAGACGGAACGCAAGAGGAGGTGTTCTTCCCCCGCTCTATGCTTTTTCGCATGGACATTGGTCACTCTGCCCCTTTCCCCTTTTTTGATTCTCCCTCTTTCCCCCTCCTAAATTTTACCCCCTGCCCCACTCATTCCTCCCTAGTATGTTTTTGAATTTGCCTCTTCTTCTTTTAAGCCTTTTTTGAGATTTTTATTTTTGAATTTTTATCATTTGGAGTTGCTTCTTCTTCTTCCCCTCTCCCTCCCAGAAACCCATGCCTTCCTCCCAGGTTGGAACTTGATTGTCTGTTTTGGAATATTTTTATTTTCTCTTAAGGTTTATCGCGCCTTGTGTTTTTTTTTTTAATTCTCTTTTTTCTTTTGTGGTGATGCGTTTTTCCTGTTTTTGATTTTCTTCTTCCCCCGCTCTATGCTTTTTCGCATGGACATTGGTCACTCTGCCCCTTTCCCCTTTTTTGGTTTCTCCCTCTTTCCCCCTCCTAAATTTTACCCCCTGCCCCACTCATTCCTCCCTAGTATGTTTTAGAATTTGCCTCTTCTTCTCCTTCCCTTCCCCTCCCAAAAAAAAAGAAAAGAAGAGACCCACTCCTCCTCTCGGGTTACATTTTTCATCGGTGGACTTGTTGTGTCACAACTTTTTATTTTTAAGACTTTTTTGAAATTTTTATTTTTGAATTTTTATCATTTGGAGTTGCTTCTTCTTCTTCCCCTCTCCCTCCCATAAAGAAAAAGAGAAACCCATGCCTTCCTCCCAGGTTGGAACTTGATTGTCTGTTTTGGAATATTTTTATTTTCTCTTAAGATTTATCGTGCCTTGTGTGTCTTTTGAAAAAAAAAAAAAAAAAACTTTCTCAAGTCCCCCTTTTTATTTATTTTCTCAAGTCCCCCTTTTTAAAAAAAAAAAACACTCTCAATACCCAGCCCGACGTGGATCCCGAGGTGTTCAGGTGGAGGATAGTCGCGAGCAACATGGCGAACGGCACCGAAGGGAACCTGCACCTGGTGAAGGTGCAAGAGGAGGGTGGGGAAGTGGTCCCCGTGGCGGAGTACCAGAGGGTCTTGGAGGCGCGGAAAAGACACAGGGATTTCGCGGCGGGGATGAGGCGGGTGAAACAGGAGGAAGGGGCAAACAAGAGGCAGAGGGAGGGGAGCGAGGGGACGATGGTGGGAACCCCGGACGGACAAGGGAAGTCGGTGGAGGTCCAAAAGTCCAGGAAACAGCTCGCCCCTGCGCGTGGGGTGGGGCGCAGGAGGAGATGGACACCTACGTCGGGAGGTTGTCACCATCATCTTCGGAGGGGGGCTCCCAAGGCGCGACCCCCCGAAGCCCCATCCCCCTTCAGATGGAGGGGGTTGATGACAGCGAGTATAATTGAGAGGGATAGTTAAATAGGGAAAACTACAAAGGAGAAAAAAAAAAAAAAAAAAAAAAAAAGAAAAAGAAAAAGAAAGAGAGAAAGAAGAGAGGGAGAGAAACAGGGTTAGTATGCTTTCGTTAAAGCGCTCCCCCATACATGCATTTTATTTTTATTTTTATTTTTATTTTATTTAGTCCTTGTTTTCCCTTAACAATGTTTTGGTCAAAACGTTCTTTAGGGAAGGGAAAAAAAAAAAAAAAAAAAAAAAAAGGGATAAAAAAAAAAGAAGAAAGCAATTGATTGTCTGCTTCTCTTCTCCCTCTCTATTTTTACTTTTATTTTTATTTATTTTATTCAAAGGGTGCCCCAACCGGCTTCCTTTAAATCATCGAGCTTATTTTTATTTTTATTTTTAATTTTAGTTTTAGTCTTAAATTGTGTTTTATTTTTATTGTTGTTTCTTTCTTTTTCTTATTTTTCTTTCTATCTTAAAATTTTTAATCTTCCTAGTTTAAAAGTTTAAAAGAAAGAAAATGAAAAAGATTGTTTGATATGGGTTCTAGGTTTTTAAAAAAAAAAAAAAAAAAAAAAAAGCCTGCCCGCCGCTCAACGAAAGGATCCCCATTTTTATTTTTGCACAGGTTCGACGAGATGGTGCGGAAGACGATGGCGAAGGTGTGCGGCATGCAGTTCGAGAACGGGTCGAAAGAATGGCAGCCGCAGGGCTCGAGGTGGTCCCCAACCAGGTACTTGTCAACAAGTACAAGTCTGGTTGTGGGATTGCCGCCCACAAGGACGACGCGAGGCTGGGACCGATTGTCCTAGTCCTCTCGTACGGAACCGAGACCACAATGGTCATGAGGAGGGGGGGCAGGGTGGCGAAATACCTGGTGCCCCCCTTCTCATGGGCATTGTTGGAAGGTGAAGCGAGACACCAGTGGACGCACCACATCCCGTCCGGGATGTCCACTGGTGTCAGGGTGTCGATCACCCTGCGTGCGGTAGGCCCCAAGCTCACCCGCACACCCCAGGAAGACCCATCCCCTGGGTTAACAGACGAACCCCCTTTTTTAGATCCCCTTTTTTGTGGGCAAGGGGGGGTGGCACTCCCAAGAGAGGATAGTGCCCCACCCGCCCCCCTTTTTTTTTTAGAACCCTCTTCGGAGGAAAATAGAGAGAAAGGGGAAGAGGTGGCACTCCCGAGAGGGGGTGGTGCTCCTCCCCCCCATTTGTCCCCCCCTTTTTCATTTTTAGAGCCCTCTCCAGAGGAACCCTCCACGGAGGTAAAAAACAGACCCTCTTCGGAGGAAAACAGAGAGAGAGGGGAAGAGGTGGCACTCCCGAGAGAGGGTAGTGTT
Source organism: Diplonema japonicum (assembly GCA_964019335.1). Taxonomy (NCBI): domain Eukaryota; phylum Euglenozoa; class Diplonemea; order Diplonemida; family Diplonemidae; genus Diplonema; species Diplonema japonicum. The sequence continues at coordinate 2,015 of OZ025663.1, read as the reverse complement.
CCCCCCCCCCATTCGTCCCCCCCTTTTTCTTTTATAGAGCCCTCTCCAGAGGGACCCTCCACGGAGGTGAAAAACAGACCCTCTTCGGAGGAAAAAAAGGCAGAGGGAGAGACAGCACGCCCGAGAGAAGGTAGTGCCCCTCCCTCTCTGCCCCCCATTTTTTCTGGACCCTCTACGGAGGTGTACACCCTGGTCCCCAAGGGCCGGGGGCTTTTTTTGAGGGTGGAAGGGAAAGAAAAAAAAAAAACAAACAAGGAGGAACCTTTTTTCTTTTCAAACAACCAGGGGGACCCAGCACCCACCCCCACCGCCCGCCTAGGTGTGGTTGGGGCGGAGGCTGCGGGCGACGTGAGAGCACCACTGCACACCCTTGTGAGAAGACAGAAAAGAGCCCCCTGGATTGCCATGGGTGGCAGGGAACCTAAGCCAGCGCCCAAGCGGAAGAAGAACAGGAGGAGGCACAGGAGCGAAACGGCCCTTCAGAGGCGTCGGGAGAAGAGGACCAAGGCGAGGGAGGGGGCGAGGGAGGCTGCCAGACAGGAGAAGAAAAGGCACCGTCGTGCGAGGAAAGAAGGGAGGAGGAGGGCCCGCAGAGAGGAACACGAGGCCGCCCTGGAACAGAAGCCAGATGACCCTGCAATGGGGCTGAAGCGGACCGAGGTGGGAACGCCTGGGGCCCAACCCCTGGCACCCAGAATCCCGGCACCTGGGGCTGCAACCGGCACAAGGAGGCACCGCAGACGGACGGGACACAGCAAGGAAGGGGTGAGATGGGAGCACCTGGGGGCGTGGGCCTGGGTCGCCCTGGTCTCCCTCTTGCTGATCCCAGGGGTGAGGCAGGTGCTGGGGGCGGGCATCGGGATGGCCCCCTCCTTCCTGCATGCGGCAGTGTTGTGGAAGAGGCCGGGGGGCGACAGGAGGACCACCCGCAGGTCAAGGGTACAGGTGGGGCCCCGAGGGGATGAATGGTCCGCCGGGGAGCTCGCTTGGCTAGCAGTAGGGGGCACTCTGGTGGGAAGCACTTCAGTTTGGATAGGGGGGCTGATGTCGCTCTGGGCCATGTCGGAAGTGATGGTGGGGAAAGCTGGTGCTGACCCGACCCAGAGATTCGGACCGGTAAAGCTGAGGAAGACAAGACGCGGATCGAGAGGTCACTACCTGCCGGTGTACTTGGGCCCGCCTAGAAGCTCAGGGCGCAGAAAAAAGAAGGAGGACGCCAAGCAAGCGGCGAAGGAACGAGCCGAGACGGAGGATAAGCTCTTTCAGGCCGAACACCTGGACCCCTTTGCGGACTTGACGCTGGCAGGGGGCGCGTTGCAAGGAGGTGGTGGCCCTCCCCCCATGGATTTGGATGATGAGCACGCGGAGGCGCAGAAGGAGGGGGAAAAAGAAGGAACAGACAAACTGAATCCAACACTGACCTCACAGAGGACTCCTTCGGCAATGAAAAAACCACCGAAGCTGAGGAGTCGTCCGGGAGGGAAGTGAAGGGACAGGGAGGTGGACCCCCAATCACGGTGGCCCACCAGCTGGATGCCCTTCTGGACGCCCGAATGCAAACCCGCAAACCCGCAAACCCGCAAACCCGCAAACCCGCAAACCCGCAAACCCGCAAACCCGCAAACCCGCAAACCCGCAAACCCGCAAACCCGCAAACCCGCAAACCCGCAAAACCCGCAAAACCCGCAAACCCGCAAAACCCGCAAACCCGCAAACCCGCAAAACCCGCAAACCCGCAAACCCGCAAACCCGCAAACCCGCAAACCCGCAAACCCGCAAACCCGCAAACCCGCAAACCCGCAAACCCGCAAACCCGCAAACCCGCAAACCCGCAAACCCGCAAACCCGCAAACCCGCAAACCCGCAAACCCGCAAACCCGCAAACCCGCAAACCCGCAAACCCGCAAACCCGCAAACCCGCAAACCCGCAAACCCGCAAACCCGCAAACCCGCAAACCCGCAAACCCGCAAACCCGCAAACCCGCAAACCCGCAAACCCGCAAACCCGCAAACCC